>JAQJVL010010752.1:0-11097 GCA_035578905.1 Stictocephala bisonia
CCAAAGGCAGACACAAAATCATCTTGATAAAGAATCAGGCTGGTAGTCACAGAACGACCCTTCACAAATCCATGCTGAGCCTGGGATATGATTTTCTTCATCACAAATGATAACCGACTCAGGACCAATGACTCAAAGACCTTTGCAAGGGAAGGCTGAATGGGTATGGGACGATAATTTTTTGAATCGGAAGCATCTCCGCCTTTGAAGATTGGAGTAATGTAGTTAATTTTCAGGTTTTTCGGGAAGCAACTATTCAGCAGCAAAGCATTAAAATACAGAGTGATGTGTGGGGCCAGGATCCGCTACAATGTCAGCACAGCCGGGGGGATATTATCCGGTCCAGGGCCTTTGTTGATGGCAAGAGAAGCTAAGGCTTCAGAGATTTCCCTGCACGAAAATGTAAGCGGCGAGTCCGTGATGTATTGAGGTGGAGGCTATGATGGGCGTCTGTAGACCGAAGAGAAAAAGATTACTCATATCCTTGGGGCCTGTAACAATCCTGTCATCCAGCATGAGCTGAGAGACGTCCGACTTGCACGTTTTTGTGTTATTAATGTGACTCCAGAAAGCTTTGGGATTGGTTTTCATCGAGTCCTCCACCATTGAAATGTAATTCTTATAGCAGGAGAGCGAAAGTAGTTTGCATCTTGATCGGACAATGATTTTATGTTATTAGTTTTTAAAACAAATTTTGATAATATATAAAATGACGCTATTTGTTGTACCTGTGTACATTTACATAAATAAAGAAATTTTGAATTGAATTGGACTATTAAAAGTGAAATAGATGTTATCACTTAGAGTTTGTTTGTAGCTTTTATGAAGACACTTTTTGAGAATGACAAGCTCCCTCAGTTCTTGAGAAAACCAACAAGGAAATAGACGCCTACCAACTTTTTTCTTGGGAGTGAATTGTTCAATTATTGATACCAAGGTTTCACAAAAGTCCTCAAACGCCCCTTCCCAATCCACAACATCACCAGAAACAGGATAACTTAGGTTCTGAATGGACTTAAAGATTTCATTAAAATCACTTCGACGAAAATTCTCAGCGGTATCAAGATCCTCGATTAGATTCTTTGTACTTTTGTTGAAGGTTTGTGAAAGTCAAGGTTTAAACGGAATATATATAGATTGATGGAACTGTAAGCAGTCTATATTGCAAAAATATTTCACGGCAAGGGTGCGACCAGTGTAAATCAAAGATTCTGCTAATAATATTTTTTTGTGCTTTGAAGACTGTCAACAGATGAAGAACCACAAAATACTATTCCATAGCAAGTCAAGCTTTCAAAGTAGCCTCTGTAAACGTCTAGCAAGATATCCAAACTACATGTATCTTTCAAAATATTAATGGCATACGCCGCTGAGCTCAGCCTCTTCAACAACTGCTGTATGTAACTTTTCCAGAACAGTGTTTCATCTAAAATATCTCCTAGAAACTTGGTCTCTAAACAAATAGAAATAGCTGAATCGGATATTAGAAGAGTGTTATCTGATAATCACTTAGACCGAGAAGATATGAAAAAATTCAGAGCATTGGTTTTAGTGGAGTTGAGCAGGAGGTCATTTGCTTCAAACCAGGAGGATTATTCTTATAGAACTTAATTCCTTGGAGCGTTCAACTGGATAAACCCCCCTAATAAGAATCCAGGCATGGCACTTAAGGCAAAAAAAGAGATTTACCTAAAAATGAGGCATGGCGAGACAAAATTCTAAATGCGAAACCCATGATGAATTGTTTGGATTTTACTTACAATGAAATATGGTGGTAAACATGAAAGTGTTATTAGTGCGTCACATGTCATTACTCATTGACGTTTCCGTTTATAAGGGTAGTCCTACAAAGCCTTCTCAAATTTTTTTTTTACTATTCCTCCAGGTTTCTTCTTCCTACTTTTGTCTTCCGCATTTCTCTTCTCTCCAGGACTATCAGCTGTTTTTTTCTATAATTCAATTTTCTGAATCCTAAATTTTTAGAGCCACTGAAATTAAGAAAATCACAGCATCATATGTATCATCTTACAAAATTTGGAATGTTCCACTGCTCAAGAGATATGAGGAACAGAGATTTGTAATAAAACCAACTGTTTATTCACTTTACACCAGAGTAATTTAAACTATTTTAAAAAGTAGTGGTAATTATTAATTTTATCTAAGCAATTGTGTATCAGATGATTATTTTTCACATTCTCTCTACTCCATTCTCATTTATTTCAATTTATTTTCTTTGTATATATACACAATTTATGTATTTATTGTTACAGCTCACCTGATAAAATAGTTTTTAATAATCAGCTTTAAAAGTGATTAACGACAACAATGGACTTTGTGAGTGGATGGACGATAATGCAAACTCTTGGGGAAGGTGCATATGGAGAGTAAGTTGTAGTTAGGAGACAGTCACTAGCTTCCAATCTTACAAGTAGTATTGTATTTAACATTTTCTAGAGAATTGTACTGATAAATATTTTTGCTTATGAATGTTTTAGAACAAAAATTAAGTAGGTTTCTCTTTTTAAAGATTTTGCTGTTATGACAATTAATTTAATTACCACTAGTATCCATCCCATAGTAAATGGCCTGCAAATTGTGCAGGCGTGACAGATTTTGTCCCCTACCAAACACTGTCTTATGTTCATAGTACAGTCACTTCTAGTACATCATATATCATCGCAACAATGATCCCGCTTACCACAGAGTTTGCATGAGTTGCTCTTAATGGTTGAAATGAGAGTAGGCCTAATTGTCAGTTTCACCAACATAATTAAATTGTTCTAACCACAGGCAAAATATTTAACCATAATTGATTTAATATGTTTTGTACATGACTGTACCTTGCAGCCCACTGTGGTAAGAGAAATAAACATTCTCATTCCTCTACGCGCCATTTACTTTTAGGTTGATGACTACCTTGAAAAAAGTCAGGAACTCAGAAAAAAATCATGCAATAAATCCTACAAGTTATATGAAAACTTCAAACATTTTTAAACAAAGCTTGTGAAGAGAAGTCATCGTACAAAGATTTCTTATAAACTTCCATGAAAGAGATTATGTTCCTGGGCTCACAGAGGGTAGACTCAGTCAAGAAATTGCCAATGTAGTACCTCAGTGCCCAAGACTCCAGGCTGCATAGTGCTGCCCAAGTTTCATATCTCCAACTGAGCTAAGCGTTGATACTTGTTTAACTGCAGGCCTATGTTGGCAGTAGCCAAGTAAACAGTTTTCCTTGTGGGAAATCCTATGTATTGAAAAGATTTACTTTAAAATAACATTTTTGTTTCTAAGATATTTTTCAGGATTTGATTGTTCATGGGAGTGTTAATTTTTTAGCAATTCCTAATGCTTTAACTTTGTTTCGACAGAGAAAACACTTCTGTTATCCATATGAACTACATTCTAATGTAGGTTAGTGTAATTAGTAGACTTTCAGATTAAGCCTACGAAGGCCAGATGGAAGTAAGCTATTTAACCCTCGTACCGCGTCTCGACAAATAATTGTCGACTTGTGTTGATTCTGTACTGGCAATCGACAAAAAATTGTCGACTTGACATCGCTCAATATTATCACTTGTTATAGTATACCTATTAGCGCTATTGACAAGATTCATATACCACTGGAAACGGGAAGAGTTACCGATTGTAGTGGTATGCCTGACTTGGTTCTAAGACGACGGGAACAATGGAAAATAATATGATGAATATTCGTTGTCCAATGTGAAAGCAATTTTCAAACTGACGCTACCTACTTTGGAAGTTTTGTTTACTAGTTTATCAATTCTATTTTTAAGTCTTATTATACGTAATTATGGTGTTATTATGATATAATTGTGTTAATTCATCTTCTGTGAAATGTTTTTAGTGTCGTTTGAAGTGAAATATGTGTTGTATTAGTGTTTGTTTTAGGCTATAGTAAAATGATGTTTGATAGGTTTTGTTTACTTTTATAAGCATAAATAATGCTCATGAAATGTAGATTTACATTATGATTTACATTTATAAGCATAAGTAATGCTTATGTAAATGTATAGTTACATTATTATTATTATTATTATTATTATTATTATGAAGAAGCCCAGAGCCCAATCAGGCGCTGACTCAGATTAGATTTTTTCATTTCATTTTCCGGCTACGCGCAATATATTTCAAAATTTAATTTCTCTACCATTTATTATCCAAACTGCCCCAAATTTTTTACATTACTTTTGGTATATACATACAACACAAAAAAAATTATATTGAAGCCTTTTTATAAAAGAAAAAAAATTGTGAACATGAAGAATATCACATTTGTGTGCGTACGCCGGATACATTTCATTATCATCTGTGGATCCCTAAGCTCACAGCCAGGGGATACCAAAGTAACCATTTTACAAATATATTTTATTTATAGAACAAGTAATTCTAGAAATTTTAGTACTAGTTAGAAGTCTGTACTGATTATATAGAATTTTTAGCAAATTTTTGAAAATTATATTACCACAGTAACACATTTTTGCATAAATTGTACTACACAGGGTTTTGTAAGTATAATTACTTTTATACTTCAAATAACATATAAAACCTTTATATATCCTGAAACTAGATAAACTTTGCAATATTTTGGCTATCTTGGAATTTTGAATTTAGCTATAATATATTGTTTTCAAGGTGACCCCCCCTCCATTTTTATGTATACAAAAGTCATTGTCCGAGATATCATGAGTCATAAAAAATTTTTATTATCCCCAAAGATGTAATATTTTATTATTATTAGATAGCCTGCTTTATTAGGAGTGCACTAATACCAAATACAAGTAGGGTTATATAATCTTACTATTTTTTATCATTTTTTGAAAAAATCTGCAAATGCGCTAAAAATGATGTGACGGTATAGGAAATAGTACGACCCGGTTCGAGGGTTAAGCCCTTTATGTAACTTGTGAAAAAGACCATGATATTTTAAGACCAGCTATAGATTGTTAACCCTCCAAGTGATACGTATTTTACTCTTCAGTGATAGGCCTGTTTTAGGCATTGCGCAGTGTTTTTTTATAAAATTCATAAAAAATTTTAAATGTACCTGTAATATGACATATTACATATCAAAATGTTCTAAATAATATGTACTAAATGGTTATGAAAAAGAAAAACTTACCAAAAATTTTCTTATCTTGAGAAACTTTGGATGACCTTGAAAAAAAATGTTCTCAAAAATATTTTTTTGTTTTTGAGTCTATTTATTATAGTTGTTATGGAAACACTTTTAAAATCCATTGTATACAAAAGTTACACAATTTAGTTCTGAACACAAAAATATATAACACTCACAGTTTATATGTTGTAGTATATAAGAAAGTCATATAGAAAATGTTTTTGTACTAGCATAAAAAAGCAGAAATTTCAGAAAAGTGTATTTGTTATTATAAAGTTCCATTACAGGCCTAATATTTATATAGGATTGTAAAACTATTTTCACTTGTAAATGTTTCTAAAAACTGAATAAAATACTGTTTGCAGCAATTTGCAAACTATAACTATATTTACATAGAATAACGAGGATAAATATCCCTTATTCTGACTCCGCTACAGCAGGTGTCTTTCTCTTTTTAGTTCCTTTAGGTCTCCAGAAGTGGTTCAAACGGCTTAGTTGACTCATATTTACAAATAATAACAATATTTACAAACATACAAACTAAATAAAACAACTAAATGCACTAATATAACCTTCAAACGGAATAATAAACAACACTGATATACGACGCTTTGTCACAGAACACGAATGACTGAGCGCGGGAACCAGCTGATCGTAAATAATCAATACTACTTTTCCCGCGTATTTGAAAAATGTTTGACATAGAGTATCATAAAGAGGAACTCTTTCTGAACATTTTAGTATAAAATATAACTGATTTCCGATTTTAGTTATTTGTTTGTGGCGCTTTTCGCGATCGGCTCGGAGCGAGCCGTTATCGATTCAGAGGGGGTCATCAACGGCTCGGACCGAGCCGATATCACTTGGAGGGTTAAACAACTTTCCATGTTATTTGTATATCACATAAGTTAAGGAATGCAATTAAATAAATTCTCTTATTGTCATTGCATTTGGAGAATCTATATTGAAAGGGTTCTATTAGTTGCCAAATTAATGTGTGTAGGTTCCAGTTAACCTAGAAACATTAAGTTGTTAATAGTCGATTGTTTTTATCTTATTTTATATTGAAAACCATACAAACCAATAATAGTATAAATGTATTGGAATTGACAGGATTATGAACAAAAATCTAAATCTGTTACATTCTTTTCTATAGAGTGAACCACCAAAATGAAGTCATGAAAAATTGGATGGTGATAATTAATACTAGAAAATAATAATAAAACTAACAATTCTTATTTTATCACATTATATTGATTATAGTGATACCCTTATAGCGTCCGTCTCCTAGATATTGGAGTAAATCAGAGTGTGTACTGTATGAAGCCGTGAGGCCCATTGTTATTTAAATCTGTTGGAATACTTCTTTTTTTCCAAATCAAGTAATACTTTTTTAATACAGTACAACCTTTATTATCCAACTTTGCTTTATCCGGCTGTTTTGTCATCTGACTTCATAATCATACGAAATAAATTAAGTGTTAGTAAAAATCACAACTTTGTAGAGTGGCTGTTTAGCTACGTGTTCGGGATTTGCATTGTAAATATTGTATCTTGTTGGCATTACCGGTTTTCAATGCATGATGCACACGAGAATCGAAGCTGGCGATTTGTTTACTTAAGTGACAGTGTGTCTGCAATAGTCCACTTCATATATGGAGTAGTGACAGAGTTCATTATGCACACCAACTCGCATTGTCAGTCTTTTGTGTAACACCATTGTTGGACATGTTCTCGTTCATTTAAAGGATGTAGTTACTGTACATCCTTTTAAAATCACTAAAATTATACTGCATAACAAGTTTTTATCTAAATACTACATAGTAATTTAACATATGATGTTAGAATTGTAACTAAGCAAAACACATTTGTTTTTAAAAACACGTGTCTTATGAGACACAAGATTTCGACATAGATGTTGTCTCATGAAAATTTGTCATTCCTTGTGTGCAATTGTAGGCAGTCCCCTCTCACTTGCCATTTTCTTTTTTTATTTTTACTTTAGAAAATCCAAGTTTTTATGTTTTATCTGGCTTGGAAAAAAACTTGACTACCTGCTGCCACATGAGGCTGGTTAATTAAGTTTGTGCTGCAACAGTAAATTTCAATGGAACACTCACAGCTGTACAAAACAGTGATTACAATGCTCTTAACCCTCTACGTTAAACAGTTATTCTATACTAAACCTGCTTAATTTAAACACAGTATTTTTCTAAAGTTAAATTTGTAATCAATTAGATTAAATAAAAAAAATATAAGCAATTGTTTCAAAAAGATAAGAAGTATAAGTGTTAATATGAACAGCTGTTTGGAGTGGGTACTGAAGTACAGGATATATTTTCTGCCACAGTGCTATGTGGTTAAAGAAGCTGGCCAGTTATTGTTAAGCTCTACACTTCCACCGATAAGGGATATTTAATTTTTTAACTTCATTACAATAGGTGTCAAGAGAACCTTGGCGTACGCCTGTATTATTTATTTGTTGCTATTATTTATGTAGAAGTACGCTTCATTAGATGTATCCATTTGCCACATGGTTAATGTTTTAATACAATTTTCTAAGAATTTGTCCCTGTTTGTGTACCACTATTGACATATTTAAATATTTTGCAGGGTCAAATTATTGGTGAACAAAAATGATGGCAACACTGTTGCCATGAAAGTTATTAATCTTGCTGAGCACCCGGAAGCTGAAGCAAATGTAAAAAAGGAAACAGCCATACATAAGCTTTTAAATGACCCTCATATCATCAAATACTATGGTCAGAGGACAGAAGAGTCTGTAGGATACATTTTTTTAGAATATGCTCCTGGAGGGGAACTCTTTGATAAAATTGGTATGTGCCTTTATTGTTTTGTTGCATTGAATAACATAAACTTTGTAAATTACAGGATATAAGTATAAATGGCATTTTTAAACCTCTTTTTATTATGACTTCCAGAAATAATCAGTCTAGATTATCCATTAGGCCTAGTTAAAAACATTTTCATTTATTTTTTAAATGATTTATTTTTTTTTATTTTATACTATTTGTTTTGGAGTATAGAACCTGACATTGGCATGGAGTCGTGGGAAGCCCAAAAGTACATGAAGCAGTTAATAAGTGGAGTGGTGAGTCCTAAGCGATTTTATTATCACTCTAGATCAACATAATTACAAATCAGATCAGTGAATCACTAGTCATAGAAATGATTCTTATTGAAAACCTTTGAGAGGTTGAACTCTCTGGACCTTCATATCAACTGGTAACACAATGTTTATTTAATCTCATCTTTCAAGAATAAGTTTGGTGCAGAAAATGTTGGATTGCTACACCTATTAGGCCTAATAAAACCAGCAGTCAATATTGTTTATTTATTCTGAAGACGCTGATCGTCAAACCATAATTACATTTTCTGTCTATGAGTTGCTCTGAACTACAGAATGTAGGATACTTGTTTGATTAAGAAAAGAGGAAGTTCTTTGAGACGATACGTCTTCAGGGCATGTATTGTGTATCGATCAATGTGCCCAGAATCACTTTTTTCATCTTACAGTCAGTCCAGCCTTGTTATCCAACATTCCGCTCTAACCGACATCCTTGTCCCAAAAACTATCGTAAAAAAAAATTACCGGAAAATATGTATTATAGTTTTGGCATTACAAAAGTTTTAATTAGCTGTTGATATTTTATCAACCATCACACTGTTGCTTACTGTACAGTAGAAACCCTATTTTTTGTCAGGGGCCATGACGGATTGGAGAATAGTCGGATTATAGAGAATTTACCCACTCACACTTACATCGCTGGAAGCTTATTATTAGTGCTTACGAACGTTACATTTAAATGCTGTATAGTACATATTGATTAACAAAATGAGAATGAAAAGGTTAGAAAAAGACATGTTACAGAATGTATATACTGCAGGTCACATTTACGCTTTTATTACATTAGGCCTAATTTTTATGTAAAACAAGCTTTTAATGTAATAAGCACAAAAATTAACTATCAATATTCTTAAAATTAAACTGCAGTACAGTGTAATATATTAAAGCTCAGTTCCCACGGCCAGTGTTTTCGCAGACATCAGATGGCCGGATGTCGGGAGTACATGGATAGTGTGTTGCCTGTGTATCATCAGACATGACCGTTCCAATGGCCTGTGTGGGCATCGTGGCTTAAAACCTCAACTCCGACCACAGGCCTTTGTATTGCTGTCTCTTTCCCCATGTTGATCAGTTCAGGAAGCCCCGGATGACCTGTCCGTACGTCAGGCGTATAGAGACAAACTGTTCCAATGACCTGTTATCTGGTAGACAGCAGACGAGGCCTTACGGATGACAGGCCGTTGGAACTAGGCTTATGAGGGCTAGACGTCTGGAGGGAAAAATTGTCGTCTTCCAAACAGATAAGTCATACGGCAACTGTCATATTGTGGCGTGACAAACCCAGACACTGACGGATAACAGAACCTGGTGGAAAATAGGGTGACAGACAATTGGGTTTTCACTGTACTTTATGTTGAGCTGGTAAACTACATCACTTCTCAGTGTAGTGAATGCCAAAAAAATGATATTTTTAGGATAGAAAGTGCTTGTAGGGAGGAGAGATTGCAAATATGTGACTTGTGAACTCTAATTCAGTAGTTTCCTGACCAGTGACACTTATCAGTTTGTTTGATTATTTTACAGTGATTAATACTGTGAAATAATTTTATTAGGGTAGTTTTGAAACATTTTGACATTGTTTTTGTAATGAAAACTGAACAAGAGTCGTTTATACTTTCCTGTAATATAAATCCTTGGTTAAATAATTTTTAGTACTACCATATTTATTAGTTTTCACTACCATTCCCTACCGTCCAATATGCTTACTTACCTGAAGTCTTGGCCCGATTACATCAGATAAGTTAGGCTCTACTTAATAAGTTGTATTCATGGTATGTATTGTATAGCTTTGTTTAAATATATACTTAAAGAAGGAATGTTATTTTAATTTGACATTCCGTAGATTCATATTTCTTTATAAAAGCTTTCTATTCTGTTACTTTTCCCATTTGCCCAATAGTCAAAACATGATTGGCCTTAAATATTTTAATGCACAACTAGTAAATAAAGTTCTCATTGGGCAGGAAAGTATTTGGTAATTTGTAAAAAATCCACTAGATTACAATTTTTAATAGTTGTAAATTGACAGTGACCTAAAAGGACAAACATAGTACTGTAATTTGAAATTCCACCTTTTTGCCACAATACTAACATAACTACAGACGCATTATTCTACCAAAAATGTTTACCTTCTGTTTTACTTAGTTACAACTTTATTGATTTTTTGTCATTTTCTGTTATATTGTAGAAATAATACTGGTTTAAGTTACCTTTTTCTGTCGTAACAGTTCTTAAATTATATTATTGCTATGTACATTCCAAAGCATATAAAGACTCCATCATCAGGCTTCTAAAAACGTTAAGTAATTTTAGGGTTTTAATTTAAGTAGTGACATTTTTGGAATCCTGATGATTAAGCTTTATATGTCTTGACATGTACGGTACATAGCAGTAATGTAATTTAAGAACTGTTATTTAATTTAATTTAACTGTTATATGTAATTTAAGAAAGGTAACAAACCAGTATTATTTCTATTTTACAACTTAATCTTATTTTGTTTACTTTTCCAGGAGTATTTGCATTCACGAGGCATAATACACAGAGACATAAAGCCTGAAAACCTTCTGTTGGATGAGCATGACAACTTGAAAATAACGGATTTTGGGATGGCAACAGTGTTTAGAAGTCGAGGCTTGGTAATTTATTTCCTCCTTTCTTTTTGCATGAAACGTAAAGATAGTTCAAAGTAAATATTCACTTTCAATGTACTTCCATTTATTTGTCCAGCTGAATTATTAAATTTGTATTATTTATATTAATTAATAATTTCTACTATTAGGAAAAGAAGACATTGAACATTTATATTGAATT
>JAQJVL010010753.1:0-11093 GCA_035578905.1 Stictocephala bisonia
AATAAGATAATTGTAATATTTTGAAAGTGATTGTCAAGATGATACACTGTAATAATAAATTTGGGTTGTATTTTCACCAGTGTCAATAGTTATTCCAGGTCCTGGTTTCCTACACTAGCTAAGCGAGTTATTAATGTTAAATTATTTTCTCATTACTTGTAGAATAATCATTTTTTAATTAACATATTATTAAAAACTTTGAGTTTTGGCGGAAGTAAAGGTCTTATTTAGTGGTTGTTTTTCAAGGGTTTTACAACCTGTACTACATCCAGTGCCAGATTTACCATTAGGCCGCGGCCTAGGGCCGCAAGCAAAAGGGGGCCACAGTGTTTTGTACAAAAAAACTTTTTAGAAAAAAATTGAATTTTATAAATTTAATAATTACCGCTATCGAATATGTCATTTTATAAACAAACAATACAATCTAATTAAAATAACCATCGTATATGTAAAACGTTAATATCAACGCTTGCCAGGATATAGAAGGCTACAGAATGCAGGTGGACTCTGCACTGGCCTGTAGAAAGATGTATAGCTTTCATTAAACTTCAAGATCACATTGGAGCATACATGATGGAAGTTATTTTAAATACCCTGTAAGAGTTAGATATTCCTATATGCGACATGAGAGGCCATTCTTATGATAATGTCTCGAATAATGTCAGGAAAATATAAAGGTTTACAAGTCCTAATAAAAGAACAAAACAATTTAGCTTAGTACTGCCATGCTCTGCTCATTCGTTGGATCTAGTAGGCAAATATGCGGCTGACTGTTGTTTGGCAATAACAAAACTATTCATGTTTATTCAAGAATTTTACGTTTTCATGAGTGCATCTACTTCAAGATGGGCTGTGCTGGAAAACATTCTCAAAATAGCCATTGCGGAAAGAAACACCTTCCATAAAGAGTGAACGTACAAGATGGGCTGTACTGTAAAACCATCCTGTAAAACCTCTTATACTCAACACTCAACTACTGGAGCTACTACGATGCATTAAAAAAATAACAGACGATACAGGGGAAACAAATGTGAGCCGAGCTGAAGCTAATGGAATCAGTAAACAATTTTTTAAGTTAGGGAATGCTATTTTACTAAATATGTGGTACTATATTTTACAACGTTTTGACAAGAGTATCGAAACATTGCAAAACACTGCTGCAGACTTGAATGTGACTTGCAACATATACAAATCTCTAAAGGAGTACGTATTGAGGCTGAGAGACAACTTTGATTTCTACGAGAAAAGAGGAAAAGCGTTTCTAAAAATGAAGAAATTCTAAACATGAAACCTATATTCTTGACGACGTTGAAATAAAAAGACGCCCTAAAAGGAAAGCTTTCCCTGGCGAAGATAAAGACGATGAACCCCGCTTTAATTTTAATGGCAAAGAAAACTTAAATATTAATATGTTCAATTTTGTAATTGTCAGGTTGTATTGAGAATTGAATAAAAGGTCTGAGTTTATTTCAGACTTAATGAAAATTTTGCATTTTTGAACAACTTATCGTCAATTTCCAATGATGAAATCAGGGGAACAGCTTCTATTTTGGCTAAAAAGTATGGAACCGACATAGATGGTGACTTTGGAGAAGAGTGTGTACGTACAGTTCAAAGGCTTTGTTGAAGGTATATTTGATGAAGAAAGAAAACCTCATGATAACAAGATTACCAAGCCTCCGAGGAAACCACTTTTGAAGTATCTACAACTTATTCGTGAAAAACAGTTGAAAACATTATTTCCAAATGGACACAGCTTTGCGCATTCTACTATGCATGATGACATGTAATGCATCTGGAGAAAGATCATTCAGCGTGTTGAAAAGAATCAACTACTTGAGGAACTCAACTTCTGGCGAAGATTCTAGATTGGTCTAGTTTTGTTGAAAATGCTGAGATTTTTCAAGCCTTGGTCTTTAAAAATTTGATTAAAGATTTTGCAGCAAAAAAAAAACTAGAAAAGCAAGTGTAACCTAACCTTAAAATTCTTGATGTTGTATAAGAACTAATGAGTATCTGCGTATTGAGTATTGAGGAGGGGTAGGGGAGGGGGAGAGAGGAACATTTTTCTCGGAATTTTAGAAGTTTTTGAATTTTACGACTTTTTCAAAAATTTTTCAAACATTTTGACTTTTATGGAATAATTGAAATTTTTGGAAATTTTCGACTTAATTCATTCCAGTAAAAGAGCTTTAATATGAGATTTAATATAATTATGGAGAGGAGTGAGTGTTAATAACTAATCTAACTGTATCCAAATTAAGAACATGACGATTTTCAGTATAAGATAATAATGTGAGATTTGAACGATCTAGAAGAATATTTGTTGTATTCTTAACATTTTTCTTTTTAAGTACCATTGCCTACTACAGTTCATATTATTTTGATTTTACTTATAATGTCTTTTCAACTCTGCTTTTCTGACTATTTTGTTGTCGTCTGTACTCCCCTCCCCCCCAGAATGAAACTAACGTTATCTAATTTTAACAAGTTAACTGCAATACTAATTTATAAATATAATGATTTTAGCAACATTGATAATTTTAACAAATAACTGCTGTTTGCTAACTTTTTGAATTTTGTATTTTCTATAAATATAGAAATTGTTATTACAGCTTGTTGCAGTTTGGGGGTCTTAGCCAAATTTGTAAATCAAGATTATATAATTAGTGAATACAACACATTTATGTGTTTAAATAAAACATTAGTATCATTTCTATTCATTTATGTTATGGTTTGTACGTTGTAGGCCCTACCAATATTAAAACGTACAAATGAAAATAAACTCTATACATTATTTTGAAATGTGCTTTACGCTGTAATTCCATAATCTTGAAGTTGAAGGATTCAATATAATTCCTATTATCCATAAATGTTTTCCAATTGGTGTTTTGGTGTTCATACTTAAAATATCCTATCGGTTCACTTGTTTTAAAGTAAGATTAAAATAAGGTTCATTATAATTTGAATTTTGATTCTAATCACTACAAGTACTTAAGTGCGACAAAGAAAAGAAATAGCAATCCAGCCCCAATTTGAACTGAGAAAACCGGGAATTTTTAGAAATATTAATAAAACCATCACATTAAGGTATTTTCACCGCTGCTAAAAAAATTCTAGAAAATAACTAAATGCATTTTTATTATCATTTTGAAAAGATATTTCTGGCACAGTTGAAAAATTTTCTTTCACAAAATGACATTCTGGATCCTGAACAATATGGTTTCAGGAAAAACAAGCCAACTGTCGATGCAGGCACAAATCTTATAGAGCTCGTTGTCGATGGATTGAAGAGAAGAGAACATGTGCTTAGCATATTTCTTGATCTCTCCAAAGCCTTTGACTGTGTGCAGCATGAGACACTGTTGCACCAGTTGGAGTTTTTTGGCGTTCGAGGTTTATCACACAAATGGGTCTCGTCATACCTTAAAGGCAGGATCCAGTGTGTACAGGTTGAGAATGCCCTGTCAGGCAAAACACTTATTACCCAAGGTGTCCCACAGGGTTCAATCCTTGGTCCAGTTTTGTTTAATCTATATATAAATGGTCTAAAATCTTCAATTCAGTTCGGAAACGTTATTCAGTACGCTGATGACACGACTCTTTGTGAGATAGATAGATCATCACGTGATTTAGAAGTAAAATCATTTATTGATCTGAATTAATACATTCAACATTTTAATAAAATAGGCCTGAAAAGAAACAATTCCAAGTCAAATTTCATAACACTTTGAACAGAATCAAATTACAGTAATGGTGGACATGTACTCTTAGAGGAAACGGAGTCCACGAAGTTCCTTGGAATACACCTTGACAAAGGGTTGACTTGGGACGTTCACATTGACAGTGTGTGTGCTAGAGTTAACTCGGGCATTTTTGCTCTGCGCAACCTGGCACAATTCTGCTCCCTGGAAGTCTTTAAACTTGCATATTATGGCTTGATCCATACCCACTTAGCCTATGGTATAAGACTTTGGGGTAGCTGTTCTAAATACAAGCTGGAAAGGGTATTTAGACTTCAAAAAAGAGCTGTCAGAACTATTTTAAAATTAAACGTCAGAGAGTCGTGTCGAGAAGCGTTTAGAGAGCTTAGATTATTGACCCTACCCTGCCTCTATATATTGGAGGTCGCCCTGTACTGCAAGTCAAAGTGCACTTTGACGCGCGGCAGGGATGTTCACTATTATGAAACTAGAGGGAGGAATAATTACAGAACGCAGAGGCATAGAAGCGCAGCTTTCAAGCGTCTGCCATCACAAGTGGGTGTAAACATTATCAATTTGCTCCCTGAACAAATTAAAAATCAAAACCAGAATTTGTTCAAAAGACGTTTAAAATACATTTTGGTGGAAAGTGCTTTTTATTCAGTTGAAGAATTCTTTCAAAGCCGCTGTGACAATCAGTAAACACCCTATCATGCAATTCTGGTGTCAAGTATGTGAATGTATGATGCATGTTCAAGATGTATGTATGAATGTGTCCGATTGTGTGTGAGTGTTTTAGGCTAGACTAAATTTTGACTTTTGCAACACAATTGTTAATTATATTATGCAATAAAGAATTTATTTATTTATTATTAGAACGATATCAAAATAAATATAAAATATTATAATGAAAATCTTTAAAATATGGGTAAAGCAAAAAATCTAAGTGAGGCTGTGTTGCAAAGTAAATGTAACATATTTGTCCAGCAGCCTGAACAGTGACGTGGTTCTCGGCAACCAGCCGCCCAGTGAGATAATAAACCACATGTAATAATACAAAAGTTGGCTTGCTCACAATTACCCCTAGGAAGTTCCATCTAAAGGACGGGGGCCGCTCGGGTTTATTTGGCCTAGGGCCGCAAGTACCTTAAATCCGGCACTGACTTACATCAAATCGATTATATAATTACTCTATCATGTTAACATGTTACAAACAATACACTAAAACATAACATTACAAATGTACTGTAGTAATTGTAAGCCATCATTATATTTAGACTAGTATGTTCAACCCACTCAGCGACAATCTTCTGAGTCTGAATGACTTGACGTAGAAGCATCAATAATGCATAATCGCACTGTCATTAGTGAAATGTAATTTTACGAAAATTGTATTTGATTAATTTAAAGATAATTGAACTGAAAAGTCAGACATTTATTTGATAAATATCGAAGTAGCAAGAGCTCTGTTGCATATGTTATAAAAATACCAAAATAAAATAGTTCAGCTATGGTATTAATTATATTTGTTGTGTATTCATGGAGTCTGTAAAAGTTGAATTTGAAAGTGTATATGTTTTTAGTTAACATGTTAATTGCTGGCCTAACCGTTGTCCCTCAACATCGTTAGTCCTCAAAAGTAATAATGCCTCTGGTGTCGACAGACGAAGTAAAAAAAGGAAAGTACTTGTTTTGGTTGAAAAAAGAAAAGTTATTAAAGATTTGCGTGTTAAGACATGAAGACATGAACATGTTAAGACTATCACTGCCTCCTCCTCAGTATTAATTGTATCTTTACTTAAATATGCAGCAGCATCTAACAGACTTTTTGCTTCATGACTCTTGCCCCAAAATATAATTCCATACTCAAATACTCATTTATTCGCGCAATAGAACAAACAGTTTTCCATGTAAGTCAAGTTTCACATTGCAAAATATAAAAACAATAAAAATATATGTATATATTTTGTTTTATTGCCATTAAAATAAAAACTGGATTGTTTTAAATTTAAAATATAATCAAACAATAACTAGTAACAGAATACCTCCAGTCCTAAAATTACATCACTCCGATAAAGAGTGTATTTTACTTTTAATTATTGATAGCATAAAAAGTAAATACTAGAACCAGCAGTCCTAGCCACTGGCCAAGGTCTCCTCTACTGAGTAAAAAACTTCTCCAATCAGATACATCCTCAAACCTTTTTTAAATGAATTCAAGGATTTATTGTTTGTCAGACTTGGGTACAATGTATATAGGAGTGGTATATAAAAGTGTATCGGAGAGCCAACAATTAGGAGACTAAGTCCAGCAGTACATCAACGTCAACGTTGAAGTACTTGAATGCTTATTGACCCACCCGCCCACCCACACACAAACATTGGTATTGACCCACCCACCCGCCCATACACGAACAGTGTTACTGACCCACCCGCCTACCCACACACAAACATTGGTATTGACCCACCCGTTCGCCCATACATGAACAGTGTTACTGACCAACCCGCCCACCCACACATGTACAGTACAGTGGTATTGGCCCACCTGCCCGCCCCTACACGTACAGTGGAACTTAGGATACATGTACATTATCATTGGTGATGACCCAACCTGCCCACCCAAACACGTACATTGGCATTGACCCACTTGCCCACCCATACACGTACAGTGGTATTGACCCACCCGCCCACCCATACACGTACAGTGGTATTAGGGCCAAAATAAAATACTGAATTTTTTTAATTGGTAAGTCTAAACTGATAATTTGCAAATTATTTCTGTTTGTTGTTGAGTAGTGGTGGCTGAGATTATTGAAGTAATTTTGATTTCTAAATACAAAAACTAAACAATGGTATATTAGCAAACAAGAAAGAGTAAGGATGCCTTCTGACCCGAAACGCTCTCTACAACTGTCTCACTGGTTCATGCCCCAAATGGTCCTGAGTGCCCTCTTCTGCAGGGCAAAGACTCTGAGGAAATCGTGCTGACAACAAAAACACCAGAAAACCAAACCATAGCTCAGCCGAGATTCAAAAGACCAAGGTATGTAAGACATCACAAGAGGCAAAGACTGAGAGACACCGCAGAGCATATATTGATGAGTTTAATTGTTTGCATAATTTATCCCCATAAGAATTATGTGCAGATTTTTGTTAAGATGCAATCCAAGGAATTTTATGGTATTTTGAAACATAATACTAGTGTCTGATATTTTTAGATAAGGCCATTCAGAATTATCTATGGTTTTAAATTTAATCAATTCTGTTTTTGAAAAATTGAGAAAAAGCTTGTTTGCAGTAAACTAACAAATCAATGAGTGATTTTGAAGTGGTTTTGAATATATTGGTAAGAGTGTTCACATTTCTATTACTCATAATGATACTTGTATCGTCAGCAAAGAGGGTCACTGTTAAAAAGTTCCTGTCTGGAATTTTGAGAATAGTAAGTTTGGTAAATCATTCATGAATAGCACAAGGAGTAAGGGGTCTAATATAAAACCTTGCGGTACTCCAGTGCTGACAGCTGAAAAATCTAAGGTAAAGATTTTGCCTCTCTTAGAAAGCTGTACGCACTGCACTCTGTTTGTCAAGTAGGAACTAAACCAACTCAACACATGACCCCTGATGCCATATTTCTCCAACTTACTAACCAGAATGGGGTAGTTAACAGCATCAAATGCCTTTAAGAGATCACTAAAAAGACCAAGGCAATGATGATTACTTTCAAAGGAACTCAAAATTTTGCAAACTGAATGAGCAAAAGCGGGTGTGGTGCCCTGACCGCTCTAAACCCAAATTGAAACTTAGATATGATGTTCTTGGAATCTAGAAAATTTATCAATCTATTGACAATTTTTTCAAAAACCTTTGAGAAGACTGGGGTGATGGATATTAGTCTGTAGCCGTGTAGGTCTGAAATTTAGTTGTTTTTGGGATGGGAATAGTTTTGGTAATTTGAGGTCAGTGGGAAGTGTTCCTTAGGCTATTGATGAATTGAACAGATGGGTCAAGATAGGATTTAATTCTTCCGAAAACTTTTTAATAAAGGTTGATGATAAGCCAAAAACATCTTTAATTGTACTATTTTTTAGTGAATGTATGGAATGTTTTACCTCATGTTCATTAATTTCAAAGAAAAGAAAGTAATTTGAAACGTTGGGAAAATGCAAATTAGTTGGTAGGGAAAATGGCTGTTGAGCAGGATTTTGATGGTCAAGGTTGTCTGCAATATTTATAAAACTTTTGTTGAAGACATTGACTATTTGGATGGGATCATTGATTGTTGCGTCATCGAGGTCTAGCTCGCACACCCCAGCCATAAGAGAAGCTGAAGATGTAGGTTTGCAGCTATTAATGACATCCCATGATGCCTTGGATGGGTTTATACTCTGAAATTTGTTTTTTTGCGTGCTCAGACTTTGATTTAATAATGAGTTGTCTATGAGCTTCTTTCAGCGTACAAAAAAAATGTGTATGTATTTTTGAATATTAAAATTATTGATTGATTGATTTGTGGGTAATATATCAATTTTATTACACCCATGTCACAACATTTGGATTAAATTTTGATTGTAAAAATCCCAGAGCTTATTTTACTGCATACATATTTAATATGAGGCATCCAAAATAAATTTAAAATTACTATGATTCTAGGAAATTTTGTCATATCACTTGTAATGGTAATATTATCATTAATAATCAATCATAGATGGATGTTTAACACTACAACGTTTTTTTCATAATGATATTAGTTGATTTTTTTAATTATTGGTTAGAAGTCCATTATCATTGAGCTATTCAAGAACTTCAGAAGTTTGAATACCATATATGAACTTATTACTAATTTTGAGTCATCGAAACAATAATTGTAAAATGTAGTGTCATCTGCAAATAATAAGAATTGTTTTCTTCAGTTGCATTAGTTAACTCATTGATATATAGGATGAAGAGTAATAGTCCAAGAAATGTAACTTGAGATACAGCAATATTTACATCATAAAGAGAGAATCATAGAGCTTTACGATTAATGCTTTCAATAAGACAATGTAAATTGAAAAATGTCAGTGCTTTATTTTTCTCTTGAAATAAGTTTCTCTAAATCGAATTACCAATATTTATGTATAGTAAATATCTTGTAAGATACAGTAATTTTCATTCAATCAAACATTTTGTCACAACATGTTATTGAGAACTTTTATGGTTAGCATTTTAATCAAATATATACAAAAAAGTATTAAAAACAGTAAATAAATACCTGTTACTATGTATTCTAAGGTAGTACTCATATTATTGTGAGCTACAAGACCACTAGAGAATAAATACTCAAATGATCACACAGTTTTATTTTATTCTGTCAAATAAAATTATTTATTTAAACATTTTTATCCTCAGCATTGCTTTTCTGAAAAATGTAAACAAGAAAATGAAGAATGAATAAAGATAATTTTTTCATCACCCTGATAATTATGTGTATAATTATAATAATGGAATACTTATAATTTTATTTCTAAAATATTAATGTCTTAACTAAATGAGATAAAGCAATTACCAGCAATACATGCTAAGTACAAGTTTAGACGAGAACGGCCGGCCATTGTGGTTGTTTGATACGGAGACTCCTGAGAAACTAGAGGTTGAGTTGCTCCTACTCTGTCCTTCTCGTGAAGTCCTGATAGCTCCATTATTCTTCTCCTAAACATTAATTAATAGTCAATTTTCTTAATTATATATTCTGTGACTTACATGGCTAAACAATGGCCACTACTGAAATGTACTGATGGATCAGTTAGTTAGTGATTGAGTACTTAATCTTACTAGAATTTGAACTTATAACGTTGAAAGGAAAATGGAATCCATACTCAGTTTTAATTACTACAAAATTTGTGAGAATCACTTGGGCAAAAAATTGAAAAAATCTCTTTCTAAAAGAATGAACTTTTATTCAGTGGGGTCACTATAGAAACATTTTCATGCCTGATATTTTATCTGTTTTTTTTTTTTTTAGGTTAGGTTAAAAGGCACTAGGCCAGGAATTAGTACATTGGAGAGATAGGACATCAGCAAACTTACCTTAGAAGACAAGTTCACTAACACCAGAGTAGTAGTAACATACACAAAAGAATCACATAATCACACGAATTTTCAGTACTACTGGCACTTTCTTCAGTTGAATAGAGAGAGAGAGAGAGAGAGACTGACATGGCTTTCACTATTGCTGGGTAGGTGGCAGTGGTGGGGATGTTGAGTGATGGGGGTTGTACATCCATAGAGCAACAGTCAGGTATTGAGGCAGTTTTTTTCTATTGGTATATGTATTGGTATATAAGTTTGCTGATGGGGAAGGGGTTGAAGGGAAGTAGTCCATCTTATGTTCAGATTAGGTGGGTCACGGGATTTTGATCCATTCGTGTGCTAATTCCATCCTTTGGAGTTGGATGTGAACTATTGACATGGGAGGGAAGGGATCTGAATCATGTCTATGACCATTCATGCGTTTTTGAAGGGTGTTACTGGTAAGTCCGATATATTGGGCAGGGCAGTGCTGGTACTGGAGTTGATAAATTAAATTGGTGGAATCACAGGAGTGGTTTCCAGGTATCTTGTAGGTTAAGGAGGTAGTGGCTGGGAAATGAATAGGGCAGGTGTTGCAAAATTTCTTGGTACAAGGATTAGAACCGGGTGGTTGCTGGCCTGTAGGACAGGTCAGGATGTTGGAATCAGGTAACTTAGGATGGACCAGGATTTAGCTGAGGTTTGTGTTTTGTCTGAAAGTCACAGTAGGAGGTTTTCAAGGAGATCTTTGGTGTTGGGGGAAGCTTTTAAGATGTTGAAGTCATCTTTCAGGATTTGGTTGAGTATCTGTAGGCCATGGTATTAATTAGTTACAAGGGGTAAGCATTGTGAACTACTTCTGGTTTGGGGTTGGTTTTGGGACTGGGCTAAACTGATTTGGTTTTTAATAAGGTTGGTAGGGTAACCTCTATTGTGGAATGCACTGACAAGTTGGTTATTGTATTTATTTAGGTTTCTGGGAGAGGAAATGATACGTGATACGTTTGGCACGGGTGGCTACGCTATAGGACAGGGAGCGTTTAGTGTTGTTGGGGTGACAGCTGGTATAGTGAATGTATTTTTGTTTATTGGTAGGTTTGATCAGTTTGAAGGACACCGTCCTCCAATCCAATTTCAACATCAAGGAAAGCTATGCGTTCAGAAGAGGATTACCAGGTGAAATTCAGGGATAAAAAGTTTTGTTGCCTTTGAAGAAAGGTTTCAAGATTGGTTTCGGAGTCAGTCCAGATTATGAAATTATCATCGATGAAACGGAGCCAGCAGAGGGTTTGGACGGGTTGTTTTTTAAGAAAAGTCTTCCCTAATTTCCCCCAAAAA
>JAQJVL010010754.1:0-11088 GCA_035578905.1 Stictocephala bisonia
AATTGGCGACGAGTGAGGGAGGGAAACAGCTGTGGCCCTCACACTACTATAAAGTGGTGACATGGCATTCATTTGAAAGACAACAAGTGTAGACTGACCTTACACAATTCTTCTACTCTATCTATATTTCCACTGATATGGTGAATTAAGTGAGAACAATTTTTTGACATAGAATAATATTCAGTACAAGTAAACGTCACACAACACATATTTATTACAATATAAGCACAAAATGCACAAATATATTACAATACAAGCACAAAATGCACAAATATTATGGTGATCGATTTCGGTGAACCACGCTCACCTTCCTCAGACCAGAGGGATTCACAAAAGAATGGAAAAACGGTGTTGAACAACTCAATTTATAGGCCTATGATCACGTGACCCCATTGGCTGGAATCGTCAAAATGGCGGCTGCTGTGATACTATTGGTCAATTCCCATTGTCTGTCACTTCTCTTCTTTTTTCGCTGAAAATACATTATTAAAAACTATTTTGGAATCAAAATTAACCTGTTCATTCATTAATTTATCACGATCCTTACATTTTTCTTTAAAAATAAATAACTCTTCCCAAGCATTCATGTTACGACCCTTCTTACAAACTTTTAGAATATCTACATTTTCATCTATTTTATTCAAACTGTGGGTACAATTCAAAAGGTGTTTAGCTACATTAGATCTTTCAGGTTTCTTATTTTTAAAAGCAGAGACATGGTTTTTATATCTTTTGCTAAAATTTACAGTCTGACCTATGTAAAACATATTACAATCATTACAGCTAATCCTATATATTCCTGAATTATTGAATTTATCTTCACTTTCAATATTCGGGTGTAAAATGTTGGACATAGTATTACAAGTCTTAAAAGCTACTGATAAATTGAATTTCTTAAATATATTACCAACTCTTTGTGTAAACGGTCCATTGTAATGGAGGGATACATACTTCTTTTGTTCTTTATCGGATTTTTCTTTTTTAAGTGTTGTTCGTCTATTGTCTCGAATTTTGTTTTCTATTTTCTTTTTTATTCTACTTCCAATTTCATCAATCATTGATGCCTTGTATCCATTTGCAATAGCTATTGATTTTATTAAATTTATTTCCTGTTTTCTATCTGCAACACTTAATAGTATTGAATACGCCCTATATAACATACGTACCCCAAGAATAATAATACCTACCCCAAGAAGAATAATATTGCATGACTACATTAAAAATATAATATGCATTATGAAATGGAGTTTGTAAAAACAAAATTACATTTTAGGGATTAATTTTAAACAAGATAAATAATGGGCATTTAATTTTAGACATATATTATTTAAGCAATAAAAAATCTTTTTACGTTTGTACTCATTTGTCTTAAATATAAAAAACAAAGTATAGGAATAACACAAACATGGCAAATTGAGACACAGCATTCATTATTGTATCAAGACACAGAGCTCCTGGTGTCTGAAGATGAAATATAGATTGCTGTGTAGTCTAGTATTGTAGTGCTGGTCATTTTCATCCATAGTGTAAGTGTATTTTCAAAAGTCTACAAAAAATATAAATGTAAAAGAATAGTTTTGACTCATAAATGAAAAAGAATAGTTTAATAAGCAAATGTGGCATGCTATGACGAATTCTGTTTTTTATAATTGTAAAATAATTAAAAGTTGATTTTATATATATATATATATATATATATATATATATATAATATATATATATAAAACAAACAAGAGTACTGCCCTTTGAAAATGTTTATAACGTAGTGCTAATGCTAATAGATGTTGGAAGGTATCCATAAGATTCTAGCTATAGAAAATATATAGTTATATATTACATACTTATGTATATAATTACGATTGGTTGTCATATAACTGCAACAACGGTTAATGCCAAATTTTGTTTTCATAGTAACATTATTTTTCAGCAATTTATCATAAATGTGTTTTTTGTATAAATGTACATGTTTTGCATGTCAACAATTGATCAGTGTTTCTCTTTCAATTCAATGGTATAACAATCACGTCGATTACAGCAACACATTTTATAATAAATTGAATATTTCCCATGTGCAACATCACCTGAATTTCCGGTGATTAAAGTAATGTTCATTTCCAGTTTAATCTAAATACATATGTTTTTACTTTCTGATAGATCAGATGGTGTAAACTATTCAGTATAGATTTATTATTATTAATTATACTAAGCCAGCTGTTTTTTAAAAAGTTGTTATTTAGTAAGTTTTTATTTTTGCCATTAACAAATATACAGTTTGTTTAAATGTTTCGGACTACTCTTTATTTAGTAGGGAATTGCAACAGGTTATGGGTTCCAGTTCACGCAAATAGACTGAATAAAGATATCGAACGAGAAAGTCCGAAATCGTGTCGAAAATTGTTTTGTTGTGGAGTATCGTCGTTCAGCATTTGTTAGTAAATGGATCTGGCGAAACACATCAAACCTTTGGCTGGTGAAGCAGATTGGCCAATATGGAAAAGAAAATGCCGTTTCTTGCTAGATTATCACGAGGGTGCTTTGGATGTTATCGACGGGAAGATCGTGAAACCAGAGCCCTTAGCAGCTGGTTGAAGTAGATGAAAAAGTCAAGATGAAACACCAAAAGGCAAATGATTTTTTCGCAAGGCAAATATTTACGCAAAATCTATGATTATCAAGTTCAGTTACTGACACAGTTTATCAAAAGATTATGGATAAAGAAACAGCTTATGAAGTGTGGGAAGCGTTAAAATCGAATTTTGAGGCATCATCCAAAGATCAGCTATTTAAAATATGCACAGAATTCTTTGCATTTAGTTGGAATAATAGGGAGGATGTTTCAACCCATGTTGCTAAATTAAGAAATTTATGGATTGAACTCAACAATGGTTTGAAATCCACAAATGAAAATGCACTGCCGGATTTACTCCTTGTTTGTAAAGTTTTGCAAACTTTGCCGAAAGATTTTGGGAGTTTCAGATCCAGTTGAATGTTATTATCAAAAAACGAAGAGAGAACGTTTGATGAATTGGTTACACAATTGTGTATGTATGAAAGAAATTTCAGAAAAGTAACAGAGGACACCACTGAAGAAGCATTATTTGCAAAAATTGGAAAGCAAAAACTAAGCCAAAAGCCACAGAGGTCCAAAGAAAACGACACTTGTAATTATTGCAAAAAGAAGGGACATCGGATAAAAACATGCAAAAAATGGATTGCTAACGGACGACCTCCGAAGGACGTCCCTCAAAGGATACCAATACAGCCTTGTATTCCATAAGTGAAGATATTCTTCAGGTGGAGACGAGTTCATCAGGATGGTGGTTTGACAATGGAGCTACGAAGCATGTGACGAATTCTCCAGATCAGTTTGTGACATTTCAAACATTTCAAAATCCCTGTGTAATCAAAGCTGCTGGAAAAGAAACACTCAATGCCATTGGAAAGGGAACCATTGAAACTTGTTCTTTCACTGAAGAAAACACTCTGAAGATGACCCTAACCGATGTGTGGTATGTTCCGAAGATCTCGAAGAACCTTTTTTCTGTTTTAGCGGCTCAAGACAAAAATGAAAACGGCAAGTTTCACTCAACGTCAACAAAGTGCTGGCTGGAAGTAGATGGAAAAATTGTGTTGTGTGGAAGTCGAGAGAAAGGTGGAACTTTGTACTAGGCAGCTATAGAACTAGTTATTCCTGAAAAAGTGGAGAGGGTCAACATCGCAGAAACAGAAAATTCGGCGCTGCAGCTATATCACGAGAGATGGGGACACCAAGACAAGCGACATGTAAGGGATATGCTCAAAAGAGAATTGGGTATTCCTGTGGAGCTGGTGAGAGATATTTGTGAGCCCTGTATTTTTGGGAAAGCGCATCGCTTACCATTTGGCACTCGAGTAACAGCAACAAAACCTGGAGAACTTATTTTCACTGATATTGTAGGCCCATTTTGTGAATCTTTCAGTAAGAAACGATTTCTAGTCATTTTTAAAGACAGCTATACAAAGTTTTGTTATGGCTCTGTAATGAAACAGAAATCAGATGTGCGAGTTGTGTTGAAACAGTTTTTAGCAAACGCAAAAACACTTGGGCACAACATTAAAGAGCTACTCAGTGACAATGGTGGTGAATTCGACTGTGAAGAGGTTAGGACTATTCTAGCAGAGAATGGAATTACACAGAGACTGACAGCGCCCTACACACCAGAACAGAATGGCGGCAGTGAGCATGAAAACCGAACAACAATTGAGATGGCAAGGACCTTAAAGTACTCGAATAGTGAAGTTGATTTTCCAGATGCGATATGGGCAGAGTTCATGTCATCGGCCATTTACATTTTGAACAGAACAGGAAAATCTTCAAAAGAAGGGATAAGTCCTTATGAACTGTGGTTTGAAAAGAAGCTGCATTATCAAACATCTGCGCATTATTGGATCTTCTTGCTACGTCCATATACCTGCTGAGAAGAGAAAAAAAGTGGACAAGAAAGCAGTCAAAGGATTCGTTGTTGGATATGATGGTGATGAGCGTTACAGAATTTACATTCCGAACGAACATAAAGTTATTCTTTCAAGAGATGTTCAATTCCAAGAAAACCCGAGAGAATGTGAGCGCAAAGTTGAGTTGCCAATAAAAGATATTGAGGATAAAATTCAAGATGAAGTTGATGAGCAAGAGGTCGAAGAAAAGGGTCAAGAAGAAGATAGAGTTAGTGAGTCACAAATGGTTCTTCTAACCATCTCTACTCTCACTTGTTAACTGTACGTGTATGGGTAGGCGGGTGGGTCAGTATCACTCTATGTGTATGGGCAGGCGGGTGGGTGAATATCACTGTATGTGTATGGGTGGGCAGGTGAGTCAATACCACTTTACATCTATGGGTGGGCAGGTGGGTCAATATTACTGTATGTGAAAGGGTAGGCGGGTGGTCAGTATCACTGTACGTCTATGGGTGGGCGGGTGGGTGAATATCACTGTATGTGTATGGGTGGGCAGGTGAGTTAATACCACTATACATGTGTGAGTGGGCAGGTGGGTCAATTTCACTGTATGAAAACCATTGTACGTGTATGGGCAGGTGGGTGGGTGAATACCATTGTGCATGTATGGGCGGTTGGGTTGGTGAATACCATTGTACGTGAATGGGCAGGTGGGTGGGTGAATACCAATGTACGTGTATGGGCGGGTAGGTGGGTGAATACCATTCTATGTGAATGGGCGGGTTGGTGGGTCAATACAACTGTACGTGTATGGGCGGGTAGGTGGGTGAATACCATTGTACGTGTATGGGCAGGTGAGTGGGTGAATACCAATGTATTGTAGTATCACTGTACGTGAATGGGAGGGTGGGTGGGCCAGTACCACTATACGTGTATGGGAGGGCTGTAGGGCGAGTACCACTGTACATATATGGGAGGGCGGGAGGGCCAGTACCAATGAACATGTATGTGAGAGCGTGTGGACCAGTACCACTGTACGTGAATGGGATGGTGGGTGGGTCAGCACCACTGAACGTGTGTTGGAGGGCGGGTGGGCCAGTACCACTGTAAGTGTAAGGGAGGGCAGGTGGGCCACTGTATGTATATGGGGAGGTGGGCAGGTCAATACTACTGTACATGTATGGTTGTTCGGACCAATACTACTGTATGTGTATGGGTGAGTGGGCGGGTCAATACTACTGTATGTGTATGGGTGGGTGGGCGGGTCAATACCACTGTATGTGTATGGTGGGTGGGCGGGTCAATACTACTGTAAATGTATGGGTGCGAGGTTAGGTGAATAGCACTGTACAGTCACTGTACTGTCAACCTGCACGGATCAAAATAAGTATATCGTGCAGAAGAAATCCGTAAGAATTTTGAGAGATCGATCGACTTTGAAGAAACCCAAACATCTTGAACCGTACATCCTGCTAGTAGAGGATTTCATAAATCAAATTACCGACGATCCTGAGACGTTCGAGGATGCCCTGAAGAGCAGTGATTCTTTCGAGTGAAAGAAAGCCATGGATCGTGAAATTGCCTCATTGAAGGAAAACCAGACGTGGATTTTGACAGATCTTCCACCTGGTGCAAAGGCCATTCCATGCAAGTATTCCTAAAGACTAAAGAAAATTCCTGACGGCAGTATTGACAAGTACAAGGGACGGTTGGTCGTAAAGGGGTTTAATCAACGACATGGCATTAATTACAGTGAAACGTTCAGTCCAGTGGCCTGAATGGGGACAATCCGTTCGATTCTCAGCGTTGCAGCTAGTGAGAATATGCAATTAATGCAATTTGAAGTTTCAGCCGCTTTCCTCTATGGAAAACTTGAAGAGACAGTTTTTATGAGACAGCCCCAAGGATACGAAGATGGAACCAGCAAGGTATGCCGACTCCAAAGAAGCTTATATGGCCTCAAACAAGCACCAAGATGCTGGAACGGAGTCTTTCTCCTTGAGCTGGGAGTCTTTCTTCAAGAAAGACTGTTGGATCACTGTTGGAGATCTACAGTGATGCTGATTTTGGAGGATGCATGAAGTCAGGCCGTTCAACCTCTGGAGTCATAGTGAAATATTCAGGAGGAGCAGTTTCTTGGCTTAGCCAACGACAAGCAGTTGTAGCTACATCAACAACAGAAGCATAAATCATAGCAGCGAACGAAGGAGCTAAGGAAGCAATTTGGCTGAGTTGACTCTTTAAAGAAATCACAAAACTGAAAGACGTTCCTGTTATCCAAGTTGACAATACCGCTGCAGTAAAACTTGCTCAAAACCCCGCATTTCACCGCAGAACCAAGCACATTTCTATAAAACACTTTTTCATCCGAGAAGGTAAAAACACTTTTACTACAGCATTATTGTTACAATTTAGTATCGTTAGATTATGGTAATTATCAATACAAGTTAATAGATTAAAATTCATTGTTTCATATAAAAACAAAATTTTCAGCCAACTAAAACAAGATCTGTAAGTTAAGAGTCATGTGCCTATTTGCAAGAACTTTAAACACGCATTCAATACAAACTAATTGATTCATGCTATACTTACCAGCCACAAGGATTGTAAACTGCAGACCTAGTGGTAATTGTGTAGGTCTATACATTGAAATAATGTTTTTAAGTAAACACTTGCTTAAAATTTGTATTGTTTTAGAAATGGGTGTCTTGCCAGAAATCGGCAAAGCAGTTGAAGAAATGGATTGGACGTGAGTAAAATTATTGTTTTATTTCTTTGTAGCATCGAATTTAGGTTTGGAAGAGTTAGAGTTCACATTTCTGCCATAAAACTAGCTAATATCATATTTTTGTCTGCATTCTTTATTTACTTTTTTATCAACCTATGCATTATTAATGCTACCAACACAAACACTGTCAATTGTACAATTCATATCAACTCATTTTGCCTAAGTACATGTTAAAAAAAAAAAAAAAATAATTTAGACATAAAAGAATTAAAGACACAGAATACTTTGAAAGAAAAACTGCATGTCATTCACAGTTATATTCTGGAGAGTCTGCGACAAAAGTTTTCAGAATTAGCAGTAGGAACAAGCACTTTAAAATAATTACAAAATGTACATGAGTATTTGTAGGCAGTGGTATAGAAAAAGTCATAGCCTACATTTTAGTATTCGGTTATCAACTTTATTTGAAGAATCGATAAAATAACATAGTTGAAATTATAGTATTAGTTAATTTTAAAAGTGCAGACAGCATCTAATACACATAAATTGGGACTCATTTATGTTAAAAGTGTCGTCAGTCTTAGTGCTGACCTTAAACTCTGGCATTTAAGAAACGTTCTCTGTATATATATATATATATATATATATATATATATATATATATATATACACATTGCAAATGATGGATATTAAGATTTTCTACCAACCAGCAGAACAATACAAGTAAGGCAGATTGCATCATCACCTAACAATTAACCACATTTTAATTGCCGGCGTGGTGGCTCAGTGGCTAAGGCTTCGGACTGCGGAGGGCACTGTCCAAGGTTCGAATTCCCACTGAGCCAACGATCGGTACTTCACTTGTTAAATAAAGTTCACATACAGGCTTGCAAGCCCATGTGGACTAAACACATCATTCATCATTGTGAATTGAACCTTTCTATCACTACAGCTAGCATTTGATTATTTATCCATGCTGTTTTAATAGTTGGTTTGTCAGAAATTCTTTCTTTTTAATAATTATCTATCTCATTTAACATTTAATCAATATATTTTCCGGATCTTGAGCTTATTTCAAATTACTCAAAGATATTGAATAATTCAGGATCACTTTTCTTACATAACATTTAAAAAGTTGATTTCTTTAATTGTAGTTTTCATTTATAAGGTCCCTTTTATGCAAAGCGTAGCGAAAAGAATGTAATGAATAAACATGATTTGTGCACCTTGTTAGGCAGTCATGGAGCATTTCTACACAACGGTACTTATACGTGTCAGTTGACTGCCCATAATAAAATTAGAGCATATGTTATTTATGCAACGTGTCATTTGCCAAGTCCCAGACTCAAATTATTTCATATATCTACAGTTTATTTTAAATAAAGCTTATACTAATCAGCACGCTAATTTTTAATCTTTTTCTATGTATTATTATTAGAATAATACATGTATTATTCTATGTATTATGTATTTTACCTTTAGCAGGTCTGAAGATTGTAAGTTTTTGAACATAATTTAACTCTGTTGTGCCTCCTAGTAAACGAAATAAAATTAGTCTACCATTTTGAGGATAATACAGTATTTTATTACTTACTGCTGTTATATTCCCATGTAAGTTGCAGTTTAGATACTTTTTTCCCCCACAAAAGAGGGATTCTTGTGATTTCTTCTGTGGATCCTTCTGGTCTGAGAAAGGTAAACGTGGTTTGCCAAAATCGATCACGATAGTATTTATGTATTTTGTAAAAGATTTGTGTTGTGTGACGTTACTATGATTTTCTGTAAATACAGTGTTTTTATAATACATATAACATATTTTTATATTTATAATTTTTATGCTGGTGCAATCATTTTGTATTTTCAGTGTGGATTTAAGACCACCTGATTTTTTTTACATCATAAAAAGCAGCTACCTCTAAACTAAATAATTTTGTTTTGTCACTTTTTATTGACTCGAAATGTTTGGGGCCAGATTTTTTATGATAGAGTTGCTATAACCCAAGGAATGTTGATCGCCTCAAATTGAGGCGATCGGTTCGTTCGTAAAATGTTAACGCCTCAATGTGAGGAGATGTGCGTGCGCTCGATTACAGCTGCTTACAGTCGAAAAAAAACGTCGAAGCTGTTTCAAATACATATCATCTGAAAGATCGTGAACTAGTGTTTTTTACGAATTTACTTTATGAATTTCCTAAATAGAGAAATTACTCTGGCTTGTTGATTTCGCTTGTTTACTTTTGTCTCACCCCATCTGTCTGTCTACCCGCCAGTCCTATTTGCTATTATTGCCAAGCGGGTAGTTGTTTATGCTTGTTGTGCTTTTTTGTGAATTTTAGAGTTTGCGTATTATTTAACTAGTTTTGGTTGTTATTTGTAATTATGGGTGATCTTTGTCGTTCAAGTGCCATTCCAGTTATCTTGAACAATCTGATTGTCATATTCATTGCTAGGCAACAAATTTAGTTAATACTTCTTATCTAATTTTGTGTAAATATTAGATAATATAATGATATATATATATATATATATATATATATATATATATATATATATTGTTCGGAACAAAATTATTATTATGTATCATTTAAATAGGTTTTATAGTTATTTATGACTACGGGTGATCTGTGACATTGGAGGTATACAGTACTTGAACAATCTGATTGTCATATTCGTTGCTAAGCAACACATTTAGACTTCATTATTGCTTCTTACATAATTTTGTGTAAATATTGGACAATATAATGATATATTTTTTGTTTAGCACAACTTATCTATCTCAGTTTTTTTTGTAATATTATAATTTTAAATATATAAATGACCAATGAACTTGTTATACAATTTTTTTAGAATTAATAATAAGTTCATTTTTATACCATGTCTTAATTTTATTAATGTTTTCCCCACTATCAATATTTTTAATAAGTTTTTTCTGATTAAAATTATGTAAATTTCATCCTTCTAATGCTATTAATAATTTTATAGCAAGTTAAAAAAAAGTTAAAAATCACTAAAAATATGACAACATTTGAGGGTATTAGCATTGAAATTCCTTGGCTTAAGAAAGGGCTTCTCAAAACTCCATTATAGATCTCCTTTAAAAGAACCCTTTTATAAGACCTAGCTTACATCAACAACAGATCAACATTAAAAAAAAGCTAATGAACAAAAAAATATTGAATATTTGTTCATTTGCTTTTAACCCTTTTAATGCCAGGAGTTTTTCTCAAAAGTTTGTCTGAAAATACCAAGTATTTTTCTCATAGGCCCGCCGAAGAATGCCAGGTCTTTTTCAAGCAATTTGCAGACTTTTACAATTTTGCCTACAGAATCCCCATCTTTGAACAGAATTTAATAAATATTTTTGTTAAAAAATAATTACTTAATTAAATTACGTGTGGATTAAAATAGGGGGGATACAAGGGAGGGAGGGAGGGAGAGGAAAGTTAATAAATAAAAACATACATTAGAACTTGGATAATTCGAATCTTAAGGGACCAGTGAACAAATTAGAATTATTCAATAATTCAAATTACTCAATAATGTTATTTATTTTCAATGTAGCCTCTTCACACTGTGTTATGAATGAGGTTTTATCGTACATCGTCAAGGCTGTTTCTAATATAAGGCCTGAAGGGGCCCGGCCATTCAACGCCGCAATCACCACTACCAGCAGTGTCGCACGACCATACAGCGTTTTGTTATGCTGTACAGACTGTAGTTGTCAAGGTTATAACCAAAACAAACATGAATTGCTAACAGCTCACGCGTTAAATGATTATACACTCGCCAACGTCAGGATAGGCCGGGTACCTTACTCGTTTACGAGCTTAAAGATTCAAAACATAACTCAAAATTTTATCCTAGTTTTTGTGGTAGGTCGATATTGTGTTTGGGGTTATTCCATATTCTTTCATAATTTGGGATTT
>JAQJVL010010755.1:0-11094 GCA_035578905.1 Stictocephala bisonia
TAAAAAATAATTTCAGCTGATCTTTTCCTTTTTGATTAAAACGTCTCCTGTCCAAGTTTGATATGAATCGAAGATTGGAAAAGTTGCTGAACTTCAATAACTTTCCCTCAACTAACCAGAAGTTGCTGTTCCAGCTAATCAAATTTAAAGCTTCGCTCTAAAAGTAATTTGTTCAGTTCACTTTATAAGTTTTTAATACTGAACCTGTAGATTGCTGGACGTTAATTAAAAGTGTTACCATAGAATTGATAAAATAAAGTTCATGAATTAACCTATTCTTAAAAAAAACACGTATTGTTCTTTTAAAAATTTGTAAGACGTTAATGTAACATTTATCTAATTTTAAAAATAACATAAAATGATAAAATTTTATATGCATTAGTAATTATTTGAATTGTAATAACTTCCAAATTCTCACATTTCCCTAAACTGATTAAAGTCAAGAATATTATCCATCCATTGGGTTATAGATTATATTTATATTTTATAATGCTATTTTTCAACTAAAATACCTTTTAAAAACAAGTTAGATACTCACACATTTATAAGTTAAAACGATAACAGCAGAATTCAATTTAAAAATATAATACAATTTTAGAAATGTATCTGAAATATTGAATGAAATAGACTATATATCATATTTCAACGTACTTATAGGCCTATTTATTTTTCAAAATCATATAACACTAAGTAGTTTAACTAGTTATCAACGAACATGTAGATGTAAAAATGTTTTTCATTGTCTTTATATAAATACATTATTTAGCATGGATACACGTTACAGTATCGTATCGTGAAACCTAAAAACCTGGACACAAAAGATTTTACAGTTTTAAATTCGTTTTTTAACCCTCAACTGGAGTTGACTGCCAACAAACTATCAGAAATGACGCTCAATCAATTATTTTTGCCAAATATGAGCATGTTTTGACATAGGTCATTCTTTTTATTGCCACTTTCGGGAGATACATTTTCCATGAGAGACAGTCTGTAAATGTGCCCATACATTGATGACATCTGTTCTCTGGTCAAAATACTAGTGAGATTCTTAATGTTGCCACCGAACGTACTTCCAACAGGTATTGCACCTCTCTGGATGTCCTTAGCACTGGGTATAGCAGAACAAAGGTTTTTACTCGTTCAGGATCATTTTGTGCTGCCTTAGAGTTAATCTCTTTTTAGAAATATTTCTAGTTAAATGTGTCGACATAACATGAGTTTCGATAAATAGAGGTCACCACAGTTCGTGTCGACCTTGGATAGATAAGGCTACGACTTGGCTCGTACTAGAATTGATTAATCACCATTTGGACGTTTCAAAGTTTTTAATATTAATAGTTTCTATTGTTATTTTAAATTAATCTAGTCCAAAAAGTAACATATATATTTTTATGTACAAAATCATATACATTTTAATGTTATTAATCTTAGAATAGCTATAAATATGTTGTTTTTCGCTTTAGAAAAAATGACTTTTTTTACTTTAAACCACTGTAACTTACAGCAATGAGTATAATCTTTTATTCCAAGCTGAGTTTCGCAATGATGTACCTATATTTTCCTGCTGAGTGACTGTAGCTCAGCTAGCTCTGTGTAACTTAATATATTGCAACGGACTTTAATTACACTTATATATTTATTTATACTACCTAGTCCCAATAGGAACTCATCTTAAAAAACTCAGTAGCTATAAGTAATTAAATGAATGTGGTACCTATTTACTATCAAGATAAGTATAATTACAAGGTAGGGATCATGTGACGTCATTGGAGAGAACAGCTGACTTTTATCCGGAGCCGTCACTGTGTTTGAAGAACAGTGTTGTATAACAGTGCAGAGTACTCCAGTAACACGTTACGATAACCTAATATTTTCATAGCAATGTTTTTACAGCTTATTTCTCATATTAGTGTTTCATATTTATTTACAGTACAAATAAACGTCACACAATACAAATGTATTACAATATAAGCACAAAATGCACAAATATACAAATGCTGGAAGAGTTGGGACTGGAGAGCACTGATGGTGGAGCTTAGCCGTAGCACTCCGAAGTGGGAAAAGCCAAACAAACTTCGATAAAGCATCCACACAAACAAGTAGGTAGGAGTAACCTGACTTGCTACGGCGAAAAGGACCCACGTAGCCTATGACTTTCTCTCACTTTTTCAAAAGGACGGCCACCTCAGAAGATAGCAAACCTAACTTAGCATTTTGACTAGGTTTGTTGAGAGAGCACAGGTGGCAGAGAGATTCTTTTGTGAATTCCTCTGATCTGAGGAAGGTAAGCGTGGTTCACCATTATATTTGTGCATTTTGTGCTTATATTGTAATAAATTTGTATTGTGTAGCGTTTACTTGTACTGTATATATACCAACACGTATAATGCTAATTAAAAAGCTATATTTATTTACTATTTATTCTTCAAAAAGCTATTGTCAGTAATTAATATTTGATTAAATTAAGAAAAATTTAATGTAATGAAGTTATTAAATAATTATTAAAATATAATGAGAAGTATTGTTAACCTAGAAATAAAAATGTTTGGTTATAATAAGAAATGGCAGTAATATAATATAAATAGAGGACGATATTATTCTTTTTTGTAAATGAAGAAAATAAAATTATGGTGGTTCTAAAAAATGTTTTGTCAACATTTATTAACGATAAATTGTTTGATTTACATAGGCCTAGTACGTGTTCTCGCGTAAAGGTGCTACCGGTCTAACAGTTTCTGCAGTTCCAGATACTACAAATATTAGTTGTAGTTTCCCGCAACCAGCTACAGCAATAACAGTATCTTATAAGCAATACTTTTGTTATTCTGTTGCGTAAAATAACGCTGATTTCAACAGCTGGTGGAACGATATGAAGCTTTAAATGAGAAGCTTGATGAAAGTACTTGCCTAATGAGACAACAAGCAGAAGAGATGAAACTATTCACTGGGGAACTAAGTAAACTGCGTGAGGAAAATGCTAGCCTAAAATTAAAAATATGTGATATGGAGGAAAGACTGGTTGAGAGTGAACAATATTCTAGAAGGAATTGTTTAGAAATTCAGGGAGTGCCTGATGATAAAAACGAGAATATAATTGAAACAGTTAAGCAAGTAGGTAAGGCACTCGATATTGTTATTGAGAATAATATGATAGATGTATGTCACAGGCTTAAGAAGAGAAAGGAGGATCATCGGCCAGCAGGAATTATTGTAAAGTTTGTCCGAAGGTTGGATGCCGAGGAAGTATTAAGAAAGAGACGGGTCAAGAGAAATTTGTCAACGAGACACATGGGTCTTCCTATGGACTCCTTGATATACATAAATGAAGCTCTATGTCCGAGTAGAAGGAAAGTATTTGCACAAGCAAGAGAAGTAAAGCGTGAAAAAGGATACAAGTACTTATGGGTCCGAAGTGGAAATATTTACATGAGGAAAGAAGACAAGGCTCCTGTGATACAAGTACGAAATACATCTGAACTGGGTAAGCTTTAGGAATCTGACTTTTCTTATCATTATTTGCACTTTTGTTGGATTTTGTTTTTCCAGAAATAATGGTAGTGGACTGTGGAGAACTGTTATTTCGTCATATAATTGTAATGATGCTAATTTTGTATATGAATGGCTGGAAAAATTTAACAATCCAATATTGATAATAAGTTTGTTATAATGTTAATTGATTATAATTATTATAAATATTATTATATTATAAATAATTATAGTAGTTTTAAATAATATTAATTGATTTGTTATATTGGGTTGTTAATAGTAATATTGATAATAGGTTTACCTGATATATATGTATTATTTGTTCTGTACTTCTACTGTTTATTGGTGTTTTTATTAGCGTTTATTTATTGTGATATTTGTTGTATTGTCTACTGTTTATTTGTTATTGTTGTTTATGATCTAGGTATAGTTAATATTGTCCTTTTATATCTACGAGAATTCACATGGAAAATGATCTATTAAGTATTTTTAGCTCAGGAAATAAACAAATCATTATATTACAGCAGAACATCAGGAGTATGCGAGCAAATTTTGACCATTTTATAGCAGAAATGTCTACATGGAAAATTTTACCTGATGTTATTGTTCTGACAGAAATTTGGATATCTAGTGATGAAATAAATTTTTTTCAGCTGCCAAATTATAAGTTATATGCAAAATGTAATGAGCAATATAGGGCAAAAGGGGTTGCAGTTTATTGCAGTGACCTATCTATAAATGGTTCTGATTGTTTTGAATTAGACTTTACCACAGCAGATATTTTGGGGTTAAGTTTTAATGCATTTGGATGTGATTTTATTTTATTAGCCATATATAGATGGCATATCTCTCAAAAAGAAACCTTTGTCGATGAATTGCAAAGAAGCATAGAAAATAATAAGATATTTAAAAATAAAGTTAATTATTTAATTGTAGGAGATTTAAATATAAATTTATTATTAGATGATATTTGTACAGATAAATTAAGTCTGTGTATGTCAGGAAATGGTTTCCAATCTTTAATTAATGAACCTACTAGATTTGCAAACAAAACAGAGACATGTTTAGATCATATGTATGCTGGATTAAGATTCTCTTGTATAAGTAATATTGAATCAGCTGTCCTACAGACAAACATAACAGATCATTGCATGACTGCTGTTTGCCTGGAGATAAGACAAGTTGAAACAGATGATGGTTCTGATAACGGTGGATTGGAATACTGTACTTTGGACTATGATATGTTGAACCTTAGGCTAAGTAATCAGGACTGGTCTACTGTATATGAGTGTCAGGATGCCTCTGAAGCTTTTAATTATTTTTATAGTATTCTGCAAGGTAACATAAACTCCTGTAAAGTTAAAAAAAAGGTAGAATTAAAAGTTAAAAAATTAAAACCATGGATTAATTTAGTTATATGTAAAAAAATTAAAAAGAGAAACTCGCTTTTTATTAAATGTAAAAAACACCCCACCAATTTCAAACTCAGAAACTACTATTTAATTTATAAAAAAAGGCTGGAATATGAAATTAAAAAAATAAGAGATTCTTACTATAGGGACATATTTAATAGCTCCTCAAAAGATCCAAAAAGGACATGGAGGGTTTTAAATAATATTACTGGGAATAAAAGGGACTGTCCTGATATCTATAAAATAAAGGAAGGTGATAATATTGTAAGCGACAGTATAGCTGTTGCCAATACTTTTAATAATTTTTTCTTGAATGTTGTTAATGATCTATCTATAACAGAAGTTAAGCCAGACAATTTTGAAAACCTAATTTATAAAGAAAAATTTTGCTTGAAAAATGAAGCCTCGTCTCTATTTATGCAGCATGTTTCTACAGAGGAGGTGATGAGATGTATACAAAGTTTAAAGAATGGTAAAGCCCCTGGAATCGATGGTATTAGCTCTACACTAGTAAAAAACATTGGTCATAGTATTGCTGAGATTCTAACACATGTAATAAATCTAAGTTTTTTAACAGGCGTGTTTCCAGACAAACTTAAAGAAGCGGTAGTAATACCAGTTCATAAAAAAGGTTCTAAATTGGACTGCAATAATTATAGGCCAATATCCTTATTATCGACCTTCTCAAAAATCATAGAAAAAATTATGAAGCAAAAATTAATGAGTTTTTTTAATAAAACAAATTTTTTTTCAAAAAATCAGTTTGGCTTTCAGACTGGAATCAGTACTGAAAGTGCTCTCTTGAATTTCATGGAACAAGTCACAAGTAATATTAATGCTGGAAAAAAGGTTAGTGGGCTTTTCATTGATATAAAAAAAGCTTTTGACACCGTAAATCATGAAATATTATTGAATAAGATATATAATAGTGGAATTAGAGGAAATAGTTTTAAGTGGTTTAGGAGTTATCTAACTCAAAGGAAACAATGTGTAAGAATTCATAACACTTTTAGTGATATGGGTATAATTAAATACGGTGTTCCGCAGGGTTCGGTGTTGGGATCAATTCTGTTTTTGATTTACATAAATGATCTATGTCTTGCCCGTATGAATGGATGGATCACATCTTTTGCTGATGATACAGCATTCTGCTATTTGGGAAATAATTGGGATGAAGTTGAATTTCAAATTCGTCAGGATTTAAAATCGTTGAGATGGTGGTTTACACAAAATAAACTTATACTGAGCCCAGAAAAAACTGTCTATATCAACTTTTCATTGAGGCATCATGCTGGTTCACACAACACCATAAAATATCCGTGTTTAGAATGTCTGAGTAATGAATGTTTTTGTGATGATAAATGTGTGAAAGTCTGTAAGAGTAATGAAACTAAGTATCTTGGTATTATTTTGGATCAAGAGTTGAATTGGAAAAAACATATAAAATATCTAAAATCAAAATTTAACTCTCAAATTAGACTTATGTATTATATTAGAGACATGTGTCCAGTAGATGTTCTACGAACAGTGTATTTTTCCTTAGTTAATAGTAGGATGGAATATGGTATTGTTTGTTGGGGAAGCTCATACTATTCTAATATCTATCCAATCGTCATTCAACAAAAACAGCTTATAAGAATCATTTTGGGAAAAAATAGATTTGAACCATCCTTTCCTCTCTTCTGCCGCACAAACATATTGCCACTAAGATACTTGTTTATATATAAGGTATTAATAATGTTTTATAGGAAGAGTGGGAATTTGCCCAGTAGTGAAGGTACTTATCGATCTAGATTAAGAAGGCCAAACCAATTACATACACCAAGACCTTTCTTGACTTTTTTCCAGAGAACCTACTTTTATATAGCACCAAAAATTTTTAATATAATACCAGAAACTCTTAAAAAGATAACAAATGAGAAAAGATTTAAAAAAGAACTTAAGGCTTGGCTTTTTTTGCAAGATGACATAGAAAATATGGCATATTCTACAATACACTAATTAAAAGATTTTCTGAATTTAAGGGGATTAAATAAAAATAAAGAAAAAATAAAAATTAAATAAACATAAATAACAAGTAAAATATTATATTAGTAATATTATATTAGTCAACATAAAACAAAAGTAAATTTTTATATATTCTGTGAATTGCAGCACATGGAAATTAAGGAAAAATGAGTACTGATAACATTTTTGTTCTAATTATTGAGGGAACCTCAAAACAGGTCTTTATGACCTCTGAGGTCCTAAATTTCTAAACCATAATTTTTAGGCATTATTGTTAGACATAATTTTCATTCATATGAGCACCTAAATATCTTATTGTACCTTACAGACAGTTATGTAACTCTACTTATTCTATTTATATTCATGTCAAATTATGTATGTAGATTAATTAATTCCATTCTAATTTTAAGATGAACTGTTGAATTATGCTCAATTTTTGTTGATGTTTTTTGTATATCGAATTATGTGGAAAATGTGTCAGTTCAATTGTACACTGTATGGTTATGGAAATAAAACAATTCTTATTCTTATCGATATCTCCAATGACGTCATCGTGATACCTACCTTATGTTAATCTACTTACCTTGTTTACTATCATTACTACCATCAATACCAAAGTGCGTGTATGGGTGGGCGGGTGGGTCAATACCACAGTACGTGTGGGGGTGGGCGGGTGGGTCAGTTCCACTGTACGTGTGGGGCTGGCTGAGTATTCAATACCAGAAATATACATCGCAATACATCGAAATATATATTGTGGTAGTAATACAGTGAGGGACTATCAGATTACCTCTCGGACTCAATTATTAGCTAGTATCTCATAACTAAACCCATTTAATTTGTTATTCTATATCAAATCCTAATATGTTATTACACTTGCATTTTACACATTATGCACAGTATCTTATAAGCAATACTTTTGTTATTCTGTTGCGTAAAATAACGCTCATTTCAACAGCTGGTGGAACGATATCTCCAATGACGTCATCATGATACCAACCTTATGTTATTCTACTTTCCTTGTTTACTACCATTATTCATGGATATCAGAATGGGATTAGAATTAATCTACATTTAACCTATCCTAAATTATTAATAGATATTGTACCTTATCTTTTATAATATTTTTAAATTAAAAAAAATAATTAATAGTTTTTTATTATTAAATAATCATATTAGTGAGGGGTATTATTACAGTGAAGTACTTTCTTTCAACAATTACATATAATTTAAACTTCATAACAGTATTCAGTTATTGAAAAATAACAACGAAAGCGTATAAAATGTTAACAGAAATTGATAAAATTACTAAAGGGCAACACCTACACATGTGCTGACCACATCAGATAGACCTTCCATCGATCACTTTTATAACATTTAAATTTACCACTCCCACCTGACATGTAGAATGAATGGTCGTAACTTGTAATTATACTGTCAATATATTTCTTTGAACATGAAGATTAGAGATATTACTGTAAGGTGTATATCAAAAACATTATACAGTCCTGAAATGTTGACAACCATTGTTAATTACTTTGATCACTGCTGAATTCACTGGTACATGTAGTTTAACCAAACGAAGCGAAAAGTAAATGACAAACTACACAGAGGCCAAGTACTGCTTATATATGCTTGAAAGTATATCTAATAATTCAGGTAATTTAAATGTAAATATTAGGCTATTCCGAATGATATATTCCCATGAACAATTACGTGTATGGGAAGTAATAATCATCGATATATAAAGTGTAGTAAATGTTACATCACTTCAAATACAGCATTTAATTAATGAATTCATACTTGATACATTAAGGTCTGTATTGATGGTTTATTTGTAAATCTTACTAATACATAAGGTGGATATCATGATCCAATACACTACGTACAGGCTAAACAACTGCCATTTTTATGTTCTTTTCCCTTGTATTCCAGGGTATGTGGTAAAGTTAAAAACTTAATAAGAATATTTAATTTAGTTTTAAAATGATGAATAAAGGGCATGAACTTTATTAGGCGAGTTATTTTATCGACCATCCGCTTGGTTGAGGATTTAACCTTACACCTTAGACTGGCTTAACCAGTAAGCTAACATGCTAACAAAAAATTAAATTGTTCTTTAAAATACATGTCAAATTAAAAATCTAATAAATTAGTATTTCTTACATTCAGTCAGCCTATATAGGTGCCTATTTTTATATTTGGAGTACTTTCAATTTTGCGTACAAGAGTGTTCACATGTACTTCAGTCTTATAACTGTCGGCACTTAGGAGTATAACAAAACCCTGAAATGTCCCCATAACAATAACATTGGAAGTAATTTAATATTCATCTATTACACCGGTAAAAACAAATACGATGTTAAATTACATTGAAACAATTTATACTTAAGCCGTAATTACGTATGGAGAATGAGTGAAGGCTATTTGCCAACAACTAATGGATCAGTCAAGGTCGGAAAATGAACAGAGGAATAACATAGCCGTCAAACTACACCATGATAAATATTATAGAATTATTACATAGGGGGAAGGAGAGGTGTGTACGTGTGTTGGGCGAATCTGTTTAGATAAAGCCACGCCAACGCATGACCGGGAATATAGTTAATAATGTAATAAGACTAAATAGTTTACCTAATCTGTCTTATATATCTAGTGTTTTATATTTCATGTTGTTTTTCTTGAAAATTGTCTGCATCCGCTTATTCATTTATTATTAATGATATAAGAAATTACTTTCATACATGAAAAAAGAAATTACAGTATCTGTCTGACATTTTTAACAATTCTATCGTAATACAAATGATGTTAATAAAAATGTATCAAACAATTTACTTAAAAACGTATATTACAGTAATACACAAACTACAAGAATTAAATAAATAAATAAACCATATTATAGATTTTAGTTTATGAATTCCATTATATTGTATTTTACAGAAATATTTTGCAGTAGGTATTTGAAAATGTTACATTAGAGCAAATAATGCTGTTGGAATATTTAATTAATTCAAGAAGAAGTGTCATACTCCAAGAAATTATTAGATTATCCGATTTTTATATTTAAAAAGCTTTTTCGTTATTCTATAACAAAATCAATTCATTTTGTTATTTTCTAGCAGGCTCCCCTAGACAATACCGGCACCCTATCTTATCAATTTACAGGGTCTAAACTATTTCTTGGGTTAAAACTTCCTATTTGCTATTTTATGCTCTTCCTCTTCTTAGGGCTCTTGAGATGCACTTGTGCTTAGGCAGATTTTTATTTGACATGGTTAGAGACATATAATTAAATTTCTTTAAAATGGTTTTGAAAGCTGGTAAGAGGGTGTTATACTGGTTTTCCAAACATAAAGTAAAAGTGTTATTTTGACTTTGAATAACACAAATGTTATCACGCTCAAATATGTTTGGGTGTTTCTATTATAAACAGAAATAACTTAAATTTTCGTAAAGACATATACTAATGTAATATTGTTCCATCAGGTTTACCTTGGATTAAGTTCTTCAGAGTTCATATATCATCGTATGATTTCTTCTTAAGTAAAGAGGCTTAGAAAATGATAAGAAGTTAAGAAGCTTATAGCTTACGTCTTTTTGTATCTTACATCATTCCAGTCTAGTTTTTAAGTGAAATTAAGCCTCGTAGTCTTAACAAAATCTGTTTCTAACGTATTGTAATTGTGTACTAGATTTTGATGTAAATTCTACATTGCTATGAAAATGTATCGAAACTATAAAATTGTATTCCGAAACAGTGCTATGACGAGGCTACATGATTAATTTACATAACACTAAGGTTTTTATTTGTATTATATTATTTTATATTGTGCTGTGTCATCAACTACTTCAACGTTAATTGTTTTGGTTGTACCTTCGATATCATATATGTTGTAGAATGTATGAATATAATTAGGTGTCACTAAATAATTTACCCAATGATTCTTTTCATGACATATTATTCTACCATTTGGAGAAGTACCTCAGTTTTGCAGTTATATTTTTTATCCAGACATGCAATTATATTGACGCACCTTTTACGTAGTTAAATAATACCTCATCGAGATTAAGGTATACCTCTTGGGAAACAGATGAGGACAACAGTGCATTATCCAAGAAAACACGATTAGGGATTTACTTAAGTGGTTTGCACTAGACTGAAACAAGTCTGATACTGGTAGATCATATT
>JAQJVL010010756.1:0-11091 GCA_035578905.1 Stictocephala bisonia
TCATACTGTAACACCCCGTACACCTCGCTGGCTTCACTGTGTTACGTATTTCACCCCTAAACCTACATTGAGGATGTGTGAACTTATGTTGTGTATGATGTAAAAGACGGTCCGTGAGACACTGTATACAGTCTGACGTAAGGGGATAAATCCACAATCTCATACTGTGACACCCCGTGCACCTCGCTGGTTTTACTGTGTTACGTAAGTCACCCTTAAACCTACATTGAGGGTGTGTGAACTTATGTTGTGTGTAATGTAAAAGACGGTCCGTGAGACACTTTATAAAGTCTAACGTAAGGGGATAAATCCACAATCTCATACTGTAACATCCCGCACACCTCGCTGGTTTTACTGTGTTACGTAAGTCACTCTTAAACCTACATTGAGGGTGTGTGAACTTATGTTGTGTATGATGTAAAAGACGGTCCGTGAGACACTGTATACAGTCTGACGTAAGGGGATAAATCCACAATCTCATACTGTAACACCCCGTACACCTCGCTGGTTTCACAGTGTTACATACGTCACCTCTAAACCCACATGGAGGGTCTGTATATGTATGTTGTGTGTGATGTAAAAGACGGTCTGTGAGACTCTGTATAAAGTCTGACGTAAGGGGAGAAAGCTACAATCTCATACTGTAACACCCTGTACACCTCGCTGGTTTCACAGTGTTACGTAAGTCACCTCTAAACCTACATTGAGGGTGTGTGAATGTATGTTGTGTATGATGTAAAAGACGGTCCGTGAGACACTGTATACAGTCTGACGTAAGGGGATAAATCCACAATCTCATACTGTAACACCCCGTGCACCTCGCTGTGTTTACTGTGTTACGTAAGTCACCCTTAAACCCACATTGAGGGTGTGTGAACTTATGCTGTGTGTGATGTAAAAGTCGGTCCGTGAGACACTTAATAAAGTCTGACTTAAGGGGATTAATCCACAATCTCATACTGTAACACCCCGTACACCTCGCTGGCTTCACAGTGTTACGTATTTCACCCCTAAACCTACATTGAGGGTATGTGAATATATGTTGTGTATGATGTAAAAGACGGTCCGTGAGACACTGTATACAGTTTGACGTAAGGGGATAAATCCACAATCTCATACTGTAACACCCCGTGCACCTCGCTGGTTTTACTGTGTTACGTAAGTCACCCTTAAACCCACATTGAGGGTGTGTAAACTTATGTTGTGTGTGATGTAAAAGACGGTCCGTGAGACACTTTATAAAGTCTAACGTAAGGGGATAAATTCACAATCTCATACTGTAACACCCCGTACACCTCGCTGGTTTTACTGTGTTACGTAAGTCACCCTTAAACCCACATTGAGGGTGTGTGAACGTATGCTGTGTGTAATGTAAAAGACGGTCCATGAGACACTTTATAAAGTCTGACGTAAGGGGATAAATCCACAATCTCATACTGTAACACCCCGTACACCTCGCTGGCTTCACAGTGTTACGTAAGTCACCCCTAAACCTACATTGAGGGTGTGTGAATGTATGTTGTGTATGATGTAAAAGACGGTCCGTGAGACACTGTATACAGTCTGACGTAAGGGGATAAATCCACAATCTCATACTGTAACACCCCGTGCACCTCGCTGGTTTTACTGTGTTACGTAAGTCACCCTTAAACCCACATTGAGGGTGTGTAAACTTATGTTGTGTGTGATGTAAAAGACGGTCCGTGAGACACTATATAAAGTCTAACGTAAGGGGATAAATCCACAATCTCATACTGTAACACCCCGTACACCTCGCTGGCTTCACAGTGTTACGTATTTCACCCCTAAACCTACATTGAGGGTGTGTGAATGTATGTTGTGTATGATGTAAAAGACTGTCCGTGAGACACTTTATAAAGTCTAACGTAAGGGGATAAATTCACAATCTCATACTGTAACACCCCGTACACCTCGCTGGTTTTACTGTGTTACGTAAGTCACCCTTAAACCCACATTGAGGGTGCGTGAACGTATGCTGTGTGTAATGTAAAAGACGGTCCATGAGACACTTTATAAAGTCTGACGTAAGGGGATAAATCCACAATCTCATACTGTAACACCCCGTACACCTCGCTGGCTTCACTGTGTTACGTATTTCACCCCTAAACCTACATTGAGGGTGTGTGAATGTATGTTGTGTGTAATGTAAAAGACGGTCCATGAGACACTGTATACAGTCTGACGTAAGGGAATAAATCCACAATCTCATACTGTAACACCCCGTGCACCTCGCTGCTTTTACTGTGTTACGTAAGCCACCCTTAAACCCACATTGAGGGTGTGTGAACTTATGTTGTGTGTAATGTAAAAGACGGTCTATGAGACTCTGTATAAAGTCTGACGTAAGGGGAGAAAGCTACAATATCATACTGTAACACCCCGTATACATCGCTGGTTTCACAGTGTTACATACGTCACCTCTAAACCCACATTGAGTGTGTGTGAATTTATGTTGTGTGTGATGTAAAAGATGGTCTGTCAGAGACTGTATAAAGTCTGACTTAAGGGGAAAAGGCTAAAACAAAAGATTTGTATGATCCTCTCTGTTGTAAGTGTTTTTTATATTTTCAGTTTGTGTCCTATAGATTTTAAGGTTAGGCTCTCTCAGGGGGCATTGCCACACTGTGAGTTCACAAGGTCTGTTAATTAGGTCGGTACGATTAAAGCACACTCAATACATATTTGTACGAATCGCTATGCGGATATTGCACTGTATTCCCCCAATATAGATCAAAATGAAAACTGCTCAGTGGAGTCAGTCTCTCGTCAGTTGGGCGAAGAAGTCCAAGGCCCAATTTTCGGAAAGGTATAGGTCTTAATGTAATCAATTAATTATGACAAATCACAGTCATAAGATCTTAGTGGTAGTGGTTAGTTAGTCATCAATTTTTTAATGGAACTGTACACTGAATAGTTAAGTAACTATAACTTAGTCTATAACATTATAACAATGCTGACTTCATTAACTATAATGAAGTCAGCAAATGAAGATAATTACAACACAGTCAACTCAGTTCCCTGTAGTACGGTGACAGTTAGGAAGCCACTTTCCACCTGCAACTGAGGTGACGAAATAATAGTTTAAGAAACAGAAAGGTCAGATTGAATTAAGGAACTCTGTATATGTTACTAATATTTCGAAGGTGTTCCGTCTCTTCAAGTACAGTGACAGTTAGGAAGCCACTTTCCACCTGTAACTGAGGTGACGAAATAATAGTTTAAGAAACAGAAAGGTCAGATTGAATTAAGGAACTCTGTATATGTTACTAATATTTCGAAGGTGTTCCGTCTCTTCAAGTACAGTGACAGTTAGGAAGCCACTTTCCACCTGTAACTGAGGTGACGAAATAATAGTTTAAGAAACAGAAAGGTCAGATTGAATTAAGGAACTCTGTATATGTTACTAATATTTCGAAGGTGTTCCGTCTCTTCAAGTACAGTGACAGTTAAGAAACCACTTTCCACCTGTAACTGAGGTGACGTAATAATATTTTAAGAAACAGAAAGGTCAGATTGAATTAAAGAACTCTGTATATGTTACTAATATTTCGAAGGTGTTCCGTCTCTTCAGGTACAGATCGACAGTAGTTTCTTAAACTATTACTGTACAACAGCGATTGAAATTTAGGAATTTCATCAAATAATTTATCAGTGACCAGTTCCATTAGAAGTGGATGACGGATAAAAAGTTCAATGTCCTTATCTTTGTATCGGATACTTTGTCATAATTGTATACATGTATGCTAGTTTATGAGAAGGCGTGGTCAGAAAACACTTCACTGTAAACTGTAAACATGTATGTCATCAAGCGTTTTCTTACATTGATCTGCGTAGTTAGAAAAAAATGTTATAAATGTAGGCTGTCAATATGTAACACCTGAAGACGAAAATGTTGTTTACCTATCGAAACGCTGGTTTTTTTTTTTTTTTTTTTACAAAACGATTGAAGCTTTGGAAAAATACAACAATGTTTACCAACTATACAAAATACAATACCAACAAATACCCTACAAACTACGTGTATGTATTCTTAGAGATGTTTTAATCAAAATTTTGTTTTTCAAATCACCTTACGATGTAAATTGCTTTATGATGCCAAAAAAATCCTTCCCTAAAATAATTATATAAAATAATTCTTTTGCATTTCAAAGCCAATTCCTAGAACTTAAGAAAAACTAGTTATTTACTTTGTGATACATGTTATTTAAAAGAATTGTTCACGAGCTCTACAACTCAGTTTATTCACATTCACACAGTCCATATGAATGTATTGGCTCTGAATCGCAATACAGTAAAGCCTACAACAGGTACAATATATTACAGTATTACACTTCAGCTTTCATCCCTTACATCAGACTTTACAACCTACCATGAGCCTTCCTTTACTTCACTTCCACTTTGGATTATAAATTAACCAATATTTTATTTTGAAAACTTTATTTTAACTCGATTTTGCTTCATTTACTACGCATCAATTTGTAGCTTCATTAAAACTGATACTTGCTACAAAATCCATAACATATTAAACGTAATGGATATATGAAATTGAGCCCACATATACTGTATATGATAAACTGAGTTAAGAAAATATTGCGTTTTATTCATTTGAAATCCTGTCATAATATTCCATTCACAATATGAAAAAATGAATACATATTTGTTATTAAACTCAATATACTCGATAAATGAAACTTAAGAAAGAACATCATAACAATATCATAGTAAATGCTTTAGTACTTGTCTAAATAGCTGATCAAAACAACGAATATTTTGAAGATATGTTATAATAATTACTTTAGTTTTATGCTTTCACAATGAAAGTCAGGGCATTTGGTATAAATGGCCTTTCGCATGGCCTTTTAGGTTCGATATTTAAAGTCAAGGTATCCGCAGATGATAAATTGGAAACGTTATGAGTCAATGAGGCGAAGTTAGGTCTACAAAGCCCTCTCTACCACTTAACCTCAATCAATGTAATTGAAATATTATAACCATACAAACTACCATTGTATCAAGTGTGAAGGGTAATTCATTGCAGTGTGAGATACTGTGTACTCATGACTGTAATAAACGATACAAACATTGATCTAGACCAAGTTACTTTGTAGATACTATTCAACTTTACATTGTAAAAGGCACAAAGAAGTACTGTTAAATATTGTAGCCATACAAACTAACAATGGATCACGTGTGAAGTATAACTCATTGCAGTGTGAGATACTGTGCACTCGTGACTGTAATCCACGATACAAACATTGATCTAGACCAAGGTACACTGCAGATACTATACAAATTTACATTGTAAAAGGCACAAAGAAGTACTGTTAAATATTGTAGCCATACAAACTAACAATGTATCAAGTGTGAAGTATAATTCATTGCAGTGTGAGATAGAGTGTACTCGTGACTGTAATACACGATACAAACATTGATCTAGACCAAGGTACACTGCAGATACTATACAACTTTACATTGTAAAAGGCACAAAGAAGTACTGTTAAATATTGTAGCCATACAAACTAACAATGGATCACGTGTGAAGTATAATTCATTGCAGTGCGAGATACCGTAATACACGATACAAACATTGATCTAGACCAAGGTACACTGCAGATACTATACAACTTTACATTGTAAAAGGCACAAAGAAGTACTGTTAAATATTGTAGCCATACAAACTAACAATGGATCACGTGTGAAGTATAATTCATTGCAGTGTGAGATACTGTAATACACGATACAAACATTGATCTAGACCAAGGTACACTGCAGATACTATACAACTTTACATTGTAAAAGGCACAAAGAAGTACTGTTAAATATTGTAGCCATACAAACTAACAATGGATCACGTGTGAAGTATAATTCATTGCAGTGTGAGATACAGTGTACTCGTGACAGTAATACACGATACAAACATTGATCTAGACCAAGGTACACTGCAGATACTATACAACTTTACATTGTAAAAGGCACAATGAAGTACTGTTAAATATTGTAGCCATACAAACTAACAATGGATCACGTGTGATGTATAATTCATTGCAGTGTGAGATACAGTGTACTCGTGACTGTAATACACGATACAAACATTGATCTAGACCAAGGTACACTGCAGATACTATACAACTTTACATTGTAAAAGGCACAAAGAAGTACTGTTAAATATTGTAGCCATACAAACTAACAATGGATCACGTGTGAAGTATAATTCATTGCAGTGTGAGATACTGTAATACACGATACAAACATTGATCTAGACCAAGGTACACTGCAGATACTATACAACTTTACATTGTAAAAGGCACAAAGAAGTACTGTTAAATATTGTAGCCATACAAACTAACAATGGATCACGTGTGAAGTATAATTCATTGCAGTGTGAGATACAGTGTACTCGTGACAGTAATACACGATACAAACATTGATCTGGACCAAGGTACACTGCAGATACTATACAACTTTACATTGTAAAAGGCACAAAGAAGTACTGTTAAATATTGTAGCCATACAAACTAACAATGGATCACGTGTGAAGTATAATTCATTGCAGTGCGAGATACCGTAATACACGATACAAACATTGATCTAGACCAAGGTACACTGCAGATACTATACAACTTTACATTGTAAAAGGCACAAAGAAGTACTGTTAAATATTGTAGCCATACAAACTAACAATGGATCACGTGTGAAGTATAATTCATTGCAGTGTGAGACACTGTAATACACGATACAAACATTGATCTAGACCAAGGTACACTGCAGATACTATACAACTTTACATTGTAAAAGGCACAAAGAAGTACTGTTAAATATTGTAGCCATACAAACTAACAATGGATCACGTGTGAAGTATAATTCATTGCAGTGTGAGATACTGTGTACTCGTGACTGTAACACATGAGACAAACATTGATCTAGACCAAGTTACTTTGTAGATACTATACAACTTTACATTGTAAAAGGCACAAAGAAGTACTGTTAAATATTGTAGCCATACAAACTAACAATGGATCACGTGTGAAGTATAATTCATTGCAGTGTGAGATACTGTGCACTCGTGACTGTAATCCACGATACAAACATTGATCTAGACCAAGGTACATTGCAGATACTATACAACTTTACATTGTAAAAGGCACAAAGAAGTACTGTTAAATATTGTAGCCATACAAACTAACAATGGATCACGTGTGAAGTATAATTCATTGCAGTGTGAGATACTGTGCACTCGTGACTGTAATACACGATACAAACATTGATCTAGACCAAGGTACACTGCAGATACTATACAACTTTACATTGTAAAAGGCACAAAGAAGTACTGTTAAATATTGTAGCCATACAAACTAACAATGGATCACGTGTGAAGTATAATTCATTGCAGTGTGAGATACTGTGTACTCGTGACTGTAATACACGATACAAACATTGATCTAGACCAAGGTACACTGCAGATACTATACAACTTTACATTGTAAAAGGCACAAAGAAGTACTGTTAAATATTGTAGCCATACAAACTAACAATGGATCACGTGTGAAGTATAATTCATTGCAGTGTGAGATACTGTAATACACGATACAAACATTGATCTAGACCAAGGTACACTGCAGATACTATACAACTTTACATTGTAAAAGGCACAAAGAAGTACTGTTAAATATTGTAGCCATACAAACTAACAATGGATCACGTGTGAAGTATAATTCATTGCAGTGTGAGATACAGTGTACTCGTGACAGTAATACACGATACAAACATTGATCTAGACCAAGGTACACTGCAGATACTATACAACTTTACATTGTAAAAGGCACAAAGAAGTACTGTTAAATATTGTAGCCATACAAACTAACAATGGATCACGTGTGAAGTATAATTCATTGCAGTGTGAGATACAGTGTACTCGTGACTGTAATACACGATACAAACATTGATCTAGACCAAGGTACACTGCAGATACTATACAACTTTACATTGTAAAAGGCACAAAGAAGTACTGTTAAATATTGTAGCCATACAAACAAACAATGTATCACGTGTGAAGTATAATTCATTGCAGTGCGAGATACCGTAATACACGAGACAAACATTGATCTAGATCATTGACGTACATTATCGTGTAATATAAGAATAGACTTCAAGAGTTCTAATAGTTAACCACCAAAGAATTCAAGAAAATGTTTATTAAACCCTGCTACTGGCCCCAAAAATTAAAGATGAAGTTATTTACATCCTTATCATTTTTTGTTAAACCTTTCAAATGATTCTTACCCCTATAGGCAGAAGATTCATTTTATTTTAAATTTTTTATATAAAAATTCAACTTTTTATAAATAACATGGTTAGTCATTTAACTTTCTATTTCCAAATATAAAAATCGTCCAACATACGGACAATGGATTTGGTTATAAAGAAAACATTCAAATAACAACCTACCTCATGTTGTACTATATCAAATTAAAGGTTTAAAAATGTACCTTTATATTTCATGCTTTGGCATATCTCTGTTGGTGTCAAAATGACAGACAAAAGTTTGTTTTTTTTTTCTTTGAAACTGGGATTAGGTAATTTTTTTACATATACTATGTCATGTTGTGAATGTGATAAGTAAAGTTACTTTATTCGTTTTATTATGTTTTGACATGATTTGTTGTAGTTTTTGGTTAGGTGTAAGAGAGGACTTACTAGTTCTAACCTCACCATTTGTACACTTTGTTTTTTTTTTTTCATTTCATTTCATGTTGTATATAAAAATTAATGGTCTCTAAAAATAAAACAGATTTGTTTATAAACTTGTATTTATTGTTGTTTTCAAGTGGTAAAACTACATTTTTACGTTTCCTCAGTTATTCATATGCCAGTTATGATTGGTAATTGCAACAGTGTTTATACAAAATATGTTTTATCTTTAGAAACATTTATTTTTATTTGCATTATGACATAGGTTGTAATTTTATTTTTTTACGTATTCTAGTTATTGTCCGAATGTTTGTGCCAGCGGTGATGCAATGGTAGCGGTGATGATTGTAAGGATAATGGTTAGCTTAGTAGTTTTGTAAGGTTAGTCGGAAGCTTAGTAAGGATAAAAATGGCAAGTAGCTTTGTGACTCAAAATGGTTAATTGCCCTAAAATATCAGCATATTATCCATGTAATATTGGTTTTTGGTACGTAAAAAATTAAAATTGATCCATATATTTGTAATTCCTCATAATTCTAGGGGTGAAGATAAAAGTTGATAAATCATTTCTATGAACGAGTTATTAATTACTGGATGTCACATCTCGCCTCTTATTAATCACAACTAAATTGCTCCAATATAAGCGGAATGAATTCAGCTGCTGCTAAGTGTTAATAATATCTAAGTTCTCATTATTATATTTATCTCATGAGAGAGTGCAGTATGTGTTATAGTCAGTAAGAAATAAGATAGCTGGCAACCGCCGAATGTCTACATCAACACTCAGGATGTCTCCAGCCTCCTTGACTTGCATATCTTATCTCAAATAGATGACGAAGATATAATAGACCAAAAATTAAAATATAGCCTACAGTTAAATATACAGTTTAATTTCTACAGTTTATTTATATACATTTTTATACATTTATATTTATTATATTATAATATATATTTGTTGTATTTATTATATTTTATTTATATACAGTACATTTATATACATTTTAAATTAGCCAAATTTAAATTTTAAAAACAAAACATGATTTAAAAACAAAACATCGTTTAAATTTTTAACGATGATATATTGTAAAAATATATCATTAGCTTTAACACTGAAAGTCGGCCGATTAACATGGGACAAACACACAATTGTTTGTTTTTGATGACTAAAAATACAGTATAACGCTTTTTATAAGAAAACGCATTTATTACATTTTCAAATTTATCCCTTACATTTCCGTGTTTTGGTGGTGCATTCGGCGACGCGTGACTAATGGGATTTACTCGCCGGGCCGGCCTGGCCATTAGGCGGCACGTCTACCCGGCACCAAATCTGACCACCGCTCTAAGGTTAATCAGGCGTTACTAATGTCACAACTTAACCCGGCACCGAGACAGTTTGAAGGTAGGGGAGCTGGGTTCCCCCTCCACAACACCAAACATACGCCCCTCATTCTCTTCTTTCCCTCCCTCGAACCCTAGGCATCTCATCGCCCTAACTCCTTTAACCTAACCTAACCTAACCTAACCTAACCTAACCTAACCTATTGAACAAAGCGTTGCCTTCATTTTACAAAGCTCACCCCCATTCATTTTAAAACCATCACACACCTTCGTTTAGTAAAGCTCGGTCCCCGGACATGGACAGCGCGAACCTACGGCACCTTACGAAAAGGGAAGGTGATTAGGGGAGGGGAAAGAGAAAGGAGGGGTTGGGAGGGGGTAGTGTAGGTGGAATGGGTAAGAGGGGTGGCTGGTGCCGGGTTGACATACTGTCATGGCGGCCAGTGAAAGGTCCAGTGCCGGGTTGACGTGTTTTTTTATAACATATAAAGCTTGGTGCCGGGTTGATGAACTCCCAGCTATCCTGGTCCTATCCTGGTCAACCCCTCCGGTCAGGTAGCTTGCCTCAACTTAGGTTGAGACACCCTTTAGAGGAAGTTCATATTCGTGGCAGAGAAATAAAAATGTTTAAAAATAAAAGTGAAAGCCAACTAAAAGTTATAAAAGAATTGCAAAACGTATCTCCTGACACAACTCACATTCCTCCCAAACACGCCACTTCAGTAACAACTTCACTCCCTTTACACAATAGTTTCGATATTCTACACAACCTTAATCCCGAAGAAACAGAATTTCAAACAGTCTCCAATCATAGAAAGTCAAAAACAAAACAAAATAAAAAACACAACCAAGCCACTTTCATGCCCAAATATCCCAAACAAAAAACAGCTTCAAAAAGTACAGACAAAAATAATTCTGAGGTAAACATTACATTCTTCAATGTATCTGTGGTCAGTGACAGCCATGCTCGACATATCGCTACACTGATGACTGAGAGGACATCGAACAAGACCAACATCACCGGTATTTGTAAGCCCGGAG
>JAQJVL010010757.1:0-11087 GCA_035578905.1 Stictocephala bisonia
CCCCAAATTTTTTTTTTCCCAAAGGAAACCCGGGCAAAATGACAAAATACAACCACACCAAAAAAATTTTCCAAACAAAAATTTTAATTTTAAAAACCTTAAATCAAACCTTTTTAAAAACTTGTTAATACAAAACCCCACCCCAAAAAACAAAAAAAGAAAACCTAAAAGAAAAAATTTTTCCCCTTTCCCCTTTTTTAAAAAAACAGAAACCTTTTTAATTTTTTACATAAAAAAAATTTTTTTACACCCAACAAAAACTTTTTAATAACCTTCCCAAATCCCTTTAAATTTTTAAAATTCAACATTAAAAAACCCCAAAATTCCAAATAAAAGAAAAAAAAAATTTTTTAAAAAAACCAAAAAGGGAAAAAACCCATTTAACAAGCCCCCAAAAAACCCCTTGAAACAAACCCTGAGTATAGCAGAGAAAAGGAAAAACGTCGGGTTTAAAAAAAAAATTGGAGTCCCAAAAACAAAAGGGGTTAAAAAAAGCATTACGTGTTTGGGATTAATACAAGGGAAGTTTTTCCCCGTGAAGTAAAAATTAAAAAACCCCAAAATTCCGATGGGAATTGGAAAATTTTTTTAATTTTTTTAAATTTTAAACGTTAAAACAATTTATAAAATTTTAAAATTTGTTTATATAAAAAAACTAGGGAATTTATATAAAAAAAAGGCCCCTTGTAGAATTTTTTTGCGGGGAATATTATTTTAATAGAAAGGCACAGTTAATTTTTTTTGGGGGGGTGGGTTTTGGGGTTGGGGGGTAGGTTTTTTTGGGTTTTGGGGTTAACAACAACTAATCAAAAAACCCGGGCCAAAACGCCTCAAAACATAACCAAAACCCAATTTGAAAACCTAACAGAATGTAACCTACCAATTTTTAAACAAAAAAACCCCCAATTCAACTTATCAATTAAAAAAACCTCCCTATCGTAAAAAAAACATAACATTACAGAAACGGCATATTTCGCCACAACCCTTTTTGAAAAACCCCAGCCACACTCAAAATTAGGCCCAAAATTTTCCCCTAAAAAAAAATTAATAACCCCCAGCCCCATATTTAAAAAAATAACTTTTTGTCCCCCAATTTTTTTTTTTGTTCGTAAAATTTCCTGACTGTCCACTTAGAAATACGATCTTTTTAAAATTTTTTTTTTTTATTTAAACTTATCAAAATGAAAAAAAAACAGAAAAGCCCCTTTGTCAAAGGCCCATAAAAAATATAAAAATTATTAAAAAAAAAACTTTAAATATAAAAATTTTTAAATTCCATAAAATTAAAAATCGCACTTTCGTAAACAAAAATGTTAGATATTTTTACGTGTTAAAAATGTAAAATAAGAACAGAGTGAAATAAAAATAAAAAATTTTGTTTGTTTTTTGGTGAAAAAAGAAATATTAATAAAAAAAATTTTTAAACCGAAACTTTTATTTATAAAGGAGCAAAACCCCTAAAATAGTCAAAAGGCCCTATTTTAGGGGGGTTTTATTTAAAAAAAAAACCCATAGGGGGACATAACTCCCCCACAGTTTTCAAAGTAAATATTTTTTAAATAAAACTCAAACCCAAACCCGAAAAATTTCGAAAAAACCATTGTCATAAGCAGATTAAAAATAGTAAAAAAAGACCAAGGGGTTTGCCAAAAAAAACTTTTTCCGGGTTTCCCCCCACCCCCCCTCACCCCTGAAAAACAAAAAAATAGGGATGTTTTTGGAAAGGGGACAAAACTCACCATTTAAAAAAGGTTTTTATGTTTAATAAAGGGTCACTTGCAGAGGATTTTTTTCTGCAAAACAGTTTATTTTAAAAAAGGGCAGATATTTTTAAAAATTTTTTTAAAAATTTAATTTAAACGAACAAAGAAATTTCCTGTAGTAAATTTCAAAATATAGTACAAAATGCCCTGTAAGAATTTCTATTAAATTTTCGGACATAGGGTAAATTAAAATTTTAAAAAATTTTGAAAAAAAAACCGAAATGTCCCCTAACTTGACTAGTTTTTTGGTTTTGGATAAAATACATATTTGGAAATCAAACCATTATTTTAAAAATTTATTTTTTTTTTTTATTGCTTAAAATGAGGGACAGTTTGTGCCAATTCTTTTGGAACCTTTTTACCCTTTTCCCCCTCATTTAAAATTTTTCATTTCTTCATGAACTAACCAATGGAGCAAGTCAATTTGGTTTTCCCCAAGACACCCTAAAACCGCTGATAATACCCCAGCTGTTTGGGTTTTTTTTTTTTAAATCGTGTTAAAGTTGTTTTCAGATAACCTTACTTTCTGGGGTGAGATTTTCCCAACTAAACCAACTTTGAAAAACTGTTTAAATCCTTTTTCCCAAGTAATTTTTAATTTTATCAAAAACAAATCCTAGTTATGAAAAAAAAAATATTTTAGGAGTGGGATTAAAAATGTTTTTGTCCTTCTTTTTGTTTATTTGCAATTCTGATAAAAAAACTTAGTTATGTACCAGCAATACTTCAAAAAATATTTTGGGCCCATCAGTGGAAGAAAAAAAGGTAATTATCTACTTTGATACAGTGGGCCCCAAATAAACGTTCATTTTTGATTATTATGGCAAAATTCTTACTATTTTTTTTAGATAAATTTTTTCTCAATTTTCTAAGACGATTTCAGACGAAAAGTCTTTGTCTGAACTGAATGATTGATGATACAACCTTGGTGATGTTTAAAATTGAGGTTTCAGGTTATTTCCCCAGGTTTTAAAATAGACCTGTTTATTATAAAGGAAGCAAAATTTTTTTGACTATAAAAATTGCACAGTCTTCCACTTTTACTGTACAGATAAAAAAAAAAAAATGTGTCCCCAGTTTCACGAAAAAAAATGCTAAAAAAAACTTTGATAAATTTAGGAAAATTTAGAAAAAAAAAAAAAAAAACGTACGTAAATTTTAAAAAGAAAATTTAAAGGGTAAAATATTTAAAAAAAAAAATGCAGTGGGAAAAATTTAAAGTTAAAGGGATACATGCTTTAAAAATAATCTTTGATATTTTTAAACCCCCCCCCCTTCCCCGTTCAAATCTAAAACTTCCCGATCAATAAAAAGTTTTTTAAAAACAGAACAGTTTTTTTGGGTTTAAAAAAAAAATAAAGGGAAATTTTAAAAAGGGTTTTACACAATTGAGATTTTGAAAGGGGGCCCCGCCCTCACTGAACAATTTGAGGGCCCCATTTGTTTTTCACGGTTTTTCATTCCATTTAAAAGACCTATCCACCTGTAAAATGCGTATCAAGGGGGGGGTTTTTAAAACGTTTGACATAAAAAAATTGAGACTATTTTTATCGTAGATATTTAAATTTTCTTTCTAAAAAACCCCTTTTTTTTTTATATTAGTATATTTAACACAATTAAATTTCTACAATCCAGATTTAAATTTTCATTAAAATTTTAAAATAATTTGGGGAACATTTATTTTTTTTAAAAAAATTGAACAATTTTTTCCCTATTTTGGGATTGTTTTTAATGATCAAAAAACATATAACAAAACAAAAATTTTTCCAAAAATATTTTATGCCATATCTAAATATTTTAATTTTAAATTTTTATAGGATGTTTAAAATTTAAAAAAAAAAACCATAAATAGCAATAAAGTTTTGTAATAAACCTTTTTATAAAAGGCTGAAAGTTTATTTTTATCTTATAAATATTTTGTAACCAGGGGAAATTTTAAAAAAACAAATGGAATCACAATCAAAACGACCCAAATACAAATATTTATTCTCCCCTTTTGTAAAACCCTTTTAAAATAAGTATGTTTTTTTCCCTATTAAAGGGGCCCCAAACACAACGTTTTTGATACGTAATAAACCCCCAGTCCTCTTCAAGTGTTAGCCTTTCTTTCTATCTTTCCATAAAACATTTAAAAAATACCTTTTTTTTCTTCCCACCCCAAACCCCAAAAACCGAAAAACTCCCTTTAAAAAACAAAAATGATTATAACCTAAAAATTTACTGTTAAAAAGTTAAAGTATACTACTTGGTTGTTTTATTTGCTGTAATTAAAAAAAGATTTGTTGTCATTATAAGTTGTTTAAAATGTTTTGAAACATTTATTGTCATATTTAAACATTATAAAAATTCTAAAAACAAGGGTTTTGGGCAAAAATGAGTTTCCCAATAAAAGTTAAAGAGTGGTAGATGAATATATCCCTTGGGAAAAAACCAAGGGGCCCACTAATTTTTTTAAATAATTTAGTTAAATTAATATACTAATGGGCTTAAGAAAAAAACCGACGTTAAAGCTGATCACTTGAAATTTTTAAATTGGGTCTAAAAATTGGGTTTAAAATGATATCATTAGCTTCAAAAAATAAAGCTTTTAAAAAACTAAGTTTTTCCAAAAATTCGCCCCAAATTTAAAGGGAATGTAAAAAAAATTTATAGCTGCCCGAAAAACTTAAAATTTTTCCCCATTTCAAAACAAATATTAGGAGTAATTACCCGTCTTAAATCATTGTGTTTTTTCCCAAAAACCCAACGTTGGGGTTTATCCCCCCACCCACCCACCCAAACACGAACAGTGGTATTTAACCCAAACCCCCCCCTACACGTACAGTGGGGTTTATTTCCCCCCACCCACCCACCCATACAGAACAGTGTTATTGGGCCCAAACCCCCCAAATTTACGTACAGAGGGGGTTTACCCACCCACCTATACACGTACAGGGGGTCGACCCTCCCACCCACCCATCTACACCCAACAGGGTATTGACCCCAAACCCAAACCCCTACACGGACAGGGTTTTGGGCAGTTCTTTTCCTTTCAAAATTGGTGGTCCACAAAATTATCGAAACGTAATTAACGTAAAAACTAGGGGCAGTCGTTAACCCTACGAATTTTAACTCATTTTTGATTTAAATTTTCAGTCAAACAGTAAAAATACAAAAAAAATTTGTTTTAAAAAAAATTTGAAAATTTCATGTTTAATTTTTTCTTTTAATTTAACCCAAAAAAAAATGGGTTTCCCAAATATAAAGTAACCCTTTTAATATTTTGGCTACTAGAATGTAAAAGGAGTTTTTCATGATAATTTCTGTTACAATTTTTCACAAAGGGCGATAAAAAGTAAAATCAACGGAAAAGGAGGGCCCGTTTAAAAACCAAAAATTTGTTTGTAGTGCTTAAATCCGGGAAAGACGTCCATTGTAATCTGTTTTGTCCCGGCTGGAATTTGTGTTTTTTACCCCTTCCCCCAAACCACCCCCCCCCCCCAAAAAACCCATTAAAGTCAAAAAAATAACAGGGGAATTTTTCCAAAATAAAATGAAACCAATTTTTAAAAAAATTAAGAGCTTTAAAAAAAATAGAAGACTAAAAAAAAAATTGATTTTAAATTGAAACATATCCAAAAAAACAAAATTTAAATTTAAAAAAACTAACCTTAAAATTTTTAAATTTTACTTTTTTTTCCCCCCAATATTCAGTTTAAACAAAAAAACCCATTTAAACCCTTTAATAAAAAAATACATTTTTCAACAATCCGTACTCGTCTTCAATATTGTTTAAAAATCTAATTAAAAAGGAACTAAAGACTATTAAAAAAACTAAAGAAGAAATACCTAAAAAAAAATTCAAAACTAGAGTAGAAGATTAATAAACTATTCTTTACGGCTTGATGAATCTAGAAAATGAGATATGTTATATTTATTACGACGGTGGTGGTCGGAAGTCACCCTTAAGCCGTTGGTCCCCAGGTGAAGTGTTAGAGAGGGCTTCTTAGCCCTAACTTCTCCTGGTAAAATAATACGATCATTAACTTTAACTTTCAACTTTACTTGTTACCTAAGGAAAACAATTCCAAAAAAGTAATTTAAACATTAACTGAACTGTTTTCAAACAGTTCAATTTATGAAATTCAATTTTAAGATTTTAATAAACGTATAAAATAGAGTATGTAGGGTTTCTCTGCAAGCACTAAATACAATACGGTACTATAATTTGTATATAAAAATCACATTTGTAATACATTATAGTACTGAGGATATTTATTACTTTTATCTATTACGTATTCGAGATATATAGTATTTCATCGAATTATATCCTAAAAACTAAATGCACTCTTATTAAAACTTATATACATAACAAAGGTTTGATTATTTATAAGAATATAAAAAAAAGAAAAAAATACTTAAAAATGTTATTTCAAAATCAATGAATATACACATCACAAAAACACCTTAAGACAAAAACAAAATCACTATCCCAGGCCAATGTTTTTTGTTTTGTTTTATCCTAGCAACAGAGAGTTTCAATGTAATCATGATCAAAACATTTCTGGAAGTTAATTAACAAGGCTAATGTAATTCCACCAATGAAACCAGAGTGATTTAAAATTCCTTTTAAGCTTTAAATATTACATGATCCATGTAAAAGCTGCTTATAATTTATTAAATAGATGATTTAATCGAGTAAGATATGAATTAAAATCATATTTTTTTCGAGACAAATTACCATTAGTCATCTAAGGATAATATATGTTAGAAAATTAATTACATCACGTTTTTTTCAGCGGAACAAATATCATAATTTTTTTATATAACTTAATGAACAAATAATCGTATATGTATGAACATTAAACATATGTATATTAATTGCTACTACCACCAATTTGTGTACAAAATTTATAAATTTAAAATTAGTTTATTAAACAGTAGTTACGTTCATCAAAGGTTTCACACCTATTGTTGTATCACATTTGATTTAATAACATATGGCTTTTTAAAACAACAATATAACAGCCTCATGATACGCGTGGCCTTGAGAAGAGGTTCATAGAGGCGGGGCAGGGTAGGGGTACTTTTCTAAAAACATTATACTGTATTCCTATTGATAAGGTTGTTGAAAACTAGTAAATATTATTTGACTTCGTAATATGAAATCTGTAATAACTAATAAGTTTTATTACTTCTATTTAAATAATTTAGAACGAAAACTTCATTCTAATTAAATGAATATTATTACTAAATACAACTAGCTACTACCCAATCTAAATCACCTGTTTGGCAATTTATTTCTGGCCTAGAACACAATTGAAATAAACATTACTGATTGTCTATTGTCAGTTAAAATTAAACAGTGAACATTTCATACATTCTCACCTATTTAATTTTACTCCATGAAATAAACAAAACACTCTATATGGTTTAGACATAAAAAAAACTGCATTTTGGAAATTTAAATATTTGTAGTAACACCAGACTAGTGATTAAATAATTATACTAAATACTATATAAAACTTTATCATTTATTTGGTGTTTAATATACATTAGTCTTTGAACAGAAAAATGGAATTGTTATACGCCACGAGAACGGTTAGTACAACCGAGACCTTGAGCACAAGTAGGCTGGGCCATTTGTAGCTAAATGCTAATTGTTTTTATTCTAAAAAAAAGTAACAATAGGCATTTATAAACAAATATACTTATCAGATATAAATGGTAGTTAATTATTTCTACCGACATAATTATTTATATTATTTTTTAATTATAAAATAACACTACGAATCATTAGCAAAATGTAAAATTATTTCATAGTACGATAATTTTTTTTTTTTTGTATGAAAATATATGTTACGACTATTTTGAATACAAATGGCTTTACCAAGTAGGCTATTTTTTCTTTTTCAAAATTAGCAACCTTACTAAGATAATTGGCACCTCACTACGTTTCTTGCAGTTTAAGAGAATGCTGACTAATTCTTAAATTCGTAAAAAATCTTAGATATTTGTTATTTTTAAAAGAAAATCTAATAATTTTATTTAGTAAAAAATAAAAATGTACTATAAATTTATTAGTAAAAACTTATTAATTGTTTGGATAAAAATAACAAAAATAAAACTTACTTTATAAAAAAACTTTCTTCTAGTACAATATTAGTTGTTTGGATAAAAATCTGATCTACATGACAATAAATAAAGAAAGATAAATACTAAATGTATTTATCTTAATTAATAATGCCTCAGTAAAATATTATTCATATACATACTAAAGAAATACATACGTGTTGTTATTAAGTGTTTTTATTATGTTAAAAGTTTTTCTTTTAGGATTTAATAAACACCAAGTTTTTTTACGTATCTTTATTAAATTTTATACTAAAATTTACTAACAACGTGTTTAATATAACTTACTAATATCAAAAAAGAGATGTATTATTCATTGTTACTCACTAAACGATCCAATAATGAACAATACAGTTTTAATAAATATAATTGAAACATTAAACAATCGATCGAGCTATTCCATCTTGAAACACTGCCTCATATATACCTGTATAACACTTGACGTGTTCTTAAAGGAACGACACGAGGGGAATATAAGCTATCATTCTCTACACTTTTAACAAATTGCCAATCGTTAACCTTCCTTTTTATTGTCGTAACTTTACTTTATTAATACAAGAATATAACGTGTACATTGAAATTCCAACCTAGGTCCGAGAGTTTTGCTATCTCAAAGAAAATAAATATTATCTTTTGGTTCTGACATAAGTTGTATTTCTGTTAATATAATAAAAGGGCATAAAATAAATGGTATATATATCTTTACACCGTATAATGTATTTAATCTTGTTCAAGATTTTCTATACCAATGTTTAGTACTTTTTATTAGTGATACTTGCAGCATACTAACATTATGTATGTTAATATAAAACATAGCATCTATTTACTTTGAATACTGTTATAAATTTCAAGGTTTTATATATTTTATAAAATTATGGTTACATATAGTTTTAGCTATATGTAGGGAAATATTTCTTTATGATTTTTTTAATTATTAATTAAAAGATAATGAAATTAATGTGCTATCTGAAGTAGTTGCCATGTTACTATTAAGAAGACCGAGTATAGAACTTATTGCCTACAATCTTAACAACACTTTGTCCCCAAGTAGCTGGGTTACAGCACTGTGCCACCAGTGTTGGCTAATATAATGTTAAGCATGTTGTAATATGAATTACTTTGCTGTAAGATGCACTTAATAATACTGTAAAATGCTTGAAATCGACAGCTTAATAATACTGATTTATATGAGTACATAACCCACATAGTATAGGAGTTTATAAAATAATATAAATTTCATTATCTGATTAACCATAAAAATAGCTTAAAAATAGAACACAAAAACATTTCTTGTCAATTTAGAGCCATCCTACATGCATATTAAATTTCAGGCTCAAGGAGGCGTCTCATATTTATGAGTAAAAATAAAAGTAAGAGTAAGAGTAAGAGTAAGAGTAAGAGTAAGAGTAAGAGTAAGAGTAAGAGTAAGAGTAAGAGTAAGAGTAAGAGTAAGAGTAAGAGTAAGAGTAAGAGTAAGAGTAAGAGTAAGAGTAAGAGTAAGAGTAAGAGTAAGAGTAAGAGTAAGAGTAAGAGTAAGAGTAAGAGTAAGAGTAAGAGTAAGAGTAAGAGTAAGAGTAAGAGTAAGAGTAAGAGTAAGAGTAAGAGTAAGAGTAAGAGTAAGAGTAAGAGTAAGAGTAAGAGTAAGAGTAAGAGTAAGAGTAAGAGTAAGAGTAAGAGTAAGAGTAAGAGTAAGAGTAAGAGTAAGAGTAAGAGTAAGAGTAAGAGTAAGAGTAAGAGTAAGAGTAAGAGTAAGAGTAAGAGTAAGAGTAAGAGTAAGAGTAAGAGTAAGAGTAAGAGTAAGAGTAAGAGTAAGAGTAAGAGTAAGAGTAAGAGTAAGAGTAAGAGTAAGAGTAAGAGTAAGAGTAAGAGTAAGAGTAAGAGTAAGAGTAAGAGTAAGAGTAAGAGTAAGAGTAAGAGTAAGAGTAAGAGTAAGAGTAAGAGTAAGAGTAAGAGTAAGAGTAAGAGTAAGAGTAAGAGTAAGAGTAAGAGTAAGAGTAAGAGTAAGAGTAAGAGTAAGAGTAAGAGTAAGAGTAAGAGTAAGAGTAAGAGTAAGAGTAAGAGTAAGAGTAAGAGTAAGAGTAAGAGTAAGAGTAAGAGTAAGAGTAAGAGTAAGAGTAAGAGTAAGAGTAAGAGTAAGAGTAAGAGTAAGAGTAAGAGTAAGAGTAAGAGTAAGAGTAAGAGTAAGAGTAAGAGTAAGAGTAAGAGTAAGAGTAAGAGTAAGAGTAAGAGTAAGAGTAAGAGTAAGAGTAAGAGTAAGAGTAAGAGTAAGAGTAAGAGTAAGAGTAAGAGTAAGAGGCATTTATAACAGTAATGGAAGTTGCATACAGTGGGAGTAGACCCCATGTGTGACGTTATATTTGATGACGTCATTATTGGCCATTTAACATTCATGACACGTATCGGTCGGCCATCTTGTCTATGATATGTTTGGGTAAGTTACTATATACCACATATTTCAACTACGATTTTATTGAGGATACGAGTAAAAAGTATGCATTTTGTAGATTATCAAAAAACCTTTCCTATAAAATAATGTACCCTCACGAAAATTTAATATTTATTCATAGAAAGGTGAGAAGAGACAAACATTTCTCAATCATCACAGTACAGATTATAAGTATGCCGAGAAAACGATAGTTATTCGACGATTAATTTCCTCTTAAGATGAAAGGATGAGATCACTAAATTTAGTGAGGGTTACTAAATTAACTAATTTTACTATGTGCGCAATGTAGGATAAATTAGTCTGCATAACATTATTTACTAGCGAGGAGACGCTAAACTTAATATCCATTAGTTACTCATTAAGTGTCATTAATCAAAAAGGAAACACACACACACACACTGTGGGAAGTTTGCCCAGCCCTAGCCAAACGCAGTGTGTTTTCAAGAATACACAATTTATAAAACGTGTAAGTTCTTATGGTTAACTATCATCAATAAAAAAAACGTGTTGGCACTATTTTAATTACAAGTGACTTTATGCTCTTCCTTTATATAATCCTAAGAAAGTGTTCCAAAGATATACAAGGTCTTTAGCTATTTTTTTTGTGTTTTTACTATTGAAAATATGATACTCTTAAAAATATAATAATTACCGTTCTTATCTCAGTTATATATAATAGAAAGTTTTAACTATTCAATTAATTGAGTAAACTTTTAAATGGTTAAATTGGTAATTACAATGTTAAATTATACAAGATCAATGTTTTG
>JAQJVL010010758.1:0-11081 GCA_035578905.1 Stictocephala bisonia
AATTAGCAATATGATGAATGCTGATCTAAGTGAATTTGAGCTTAAGTGGTGGTTTACTAAAAGTGAAGTGCTGTTGAGTTCTGAATAAACTAAATATGTGAATTTTATTCTAAGAGGGAATAATATATATTACAAAATAAAATAACGTATATATATATATATATATATATAATGTAAAACAAGATTTGACTAATCTAAAACAAAAATTGTATGGTATTTTGAGGGTTTTTTATTTTCTATGTAGTTTCAATGTTAATGATGATATGGTATTAAGAACATTATATTTTTCTCTTGTTCAAAGTACAGTTAGTTATGGGATTATATGTTCGGGTGGCTAAAAATCTTAAATTAATAAACCCTATTCAAAATAAATTTGTCTGAATAATATCTAGAAATAATTAAACTGATTCTTCATATCCTCTAAAAATATTGCCTTTAAGGTATCTGTATGTATATAAAGTACTTAAAATATTTTTAGCAGGAGCAAGAACTCAAAACAAAACAACAGCTATAAAACTAATCAAGGCTGTAAAATACCTAAACCATTTAATACATTCTAAACAAACATTTACATTTTCTTGCTCCCAGAATGTTTATTAAATTACCATATAATATTAAAAATTTAACTACTAAATCTTATTTTAGCCTAAATCCGCACCAGTGGTTATTTACTGTAAAAATATTGAAACTATGTTTTTATAACAGTTTGAAAATTGCCTTCATTACATTAATTGATACTGTTCTCTTTGACTTATTATTATAATGATAAAGGATCATTACATTTTTATTCTGGGAATACTCACAATTTTAGCTAGTATATTAATTATTTTTAAAATCGGAGAGTGTAGCTGGGATTTTCCGTGATCTGTTTAAAGCATTTGACTGTGTAGTGCATGATATCTTATTGTCAAAACTCAAACATTACAATATTTCTTAAATATCTTTGAATTGGCTGAAATCTTACTTAACACATCGATTCCAAAGAACAGTAATATTTAACAACAACGTTAAATATTTTTCAAATTGGAAAAAATGTCACTGTGGTGTTCCCCAGGGATCAATACTGGGGCCTCTTTTGTTTCTAATATAGACAATAGACAATATTCTTTATTAACATATTCTTCAAGAACAGTTTTGCGTCAAATATAACATGTGGAATAGTTTTATAAATTAATATAACACTGTCAATAATAAGTCAAGTGATTAAAAATTATTTGAAACAAGAACAAAAAACTCATCAAGAGAATAAAAGGGATGTTCTTTAAGCCAGTGGCAAAGCCGTTGTCTCAGGTGTTGGTCGTCTGTTCCCTTCACTACTGCTGGAAGATGGTTCCAAAGCTTGGATCCTATATAGCTTGGCTTCTCTTCATATTTAGTCAGGCGGTGTACAGGGAGGCAGTAGTTTGTTGCATGTCGGGTGTTGTATGTGTGCAGTTGTGATCCAGTTTTGAGAGGGTTCAGAGTCTTTGTCCTAGCATATGTTATAGTTTCGAGTATGTACAGATTCACGATAGTTAGGATTTTGAGCTCCTTGAACTTTTCCCTGCAGGATTCTCTGGGTGATAGATCACAAAGTGTCCTTATAGCTCTCTTCTGTTGAAAATATTGTTGCAAATATACGTTGCACATTTGTCTTGGATGAGTTGCCTCAGACCAGTAGCCCATATCGGAGATGTGTTTCAAAAAGAGAGTAGTAGGCTATTTTGGCAGTATTGAGGTCACTAATGGTCTTGATTCTTCTTATGACATAGATTCCTGTGCTTAATTTCTTACAGAGGTTATCCACATGAGGTGTCCAAGTTAGATGTTCGTCGAATGTGATGCCAAGGTAGATGGTGCTGTCGGTAATTTCTAGGTCTGGCAGTCTTGTCACTGTTTGTTTTTTGTTTCCAAAAATTAACTGTTTTGTCTTTGATTGGCTTACAACTAAGCTGTTCTGCTTGCAATAGTTGATAGCTGTGTTTAAAGCTGTGGTAGCATTTGTTGCTATAGTATTTGGATTTTTATTGCCTAGCAGTAACACTGTGTCATCGGCATACATAAGCGGTGTACTATGGTTTTGTACAAGTGAGGGGAAGTCATTCGTGAATAAAATGAACAAGACTGGCCCCAGTACATAACCTTGTGGCACACCTCTAGTTGTAGTCTGGGTTTTCGATTTGACACACTGAATTGTTCCTTTATCCACGTGTTTAATCTCTACTATGTGTTTTCTGTTGAGAAGATAGCTCTCAAACCAGTCAGCTGCTTTTTCCTCAATGCCCAGGTTCTTAAGTTTTCTCAGAAGTTGATTATGGTCCAGACAGTCGAAAGCTTTACTGTAGTCAAGGAGTATTGCCATAGGAATGTTGTCAGATTCTAAGTGGTTAATAATAGTTTCGACTAAGTCAACTATGGCTGTAGATGTTGACTTTCCTGCCATAAAGCCATGCTGTTTGTTGTTTAGCAGGTTGTGTTGTTGCAAATGTTGTAATAGTCTGGCTAGGACAAGTTTCTCTATCACTTTAGAAAATGTACTGATAAGGGAGATGGGCCTATAGTTGTTTGCATCAGTTACATCACCTTTCTTAAATTTCGGGTAGACTTTTGCTACTTTTAGTAGTTCTGGAAATTTTCCTTGGGCAAAGACTTGTTAGCAATGTCAGTTAGAGGTAGCTGAATTTGTTCTTTGCAAGCTTTAACAATTTTTGCTGATATTCCGTCCACTCCTGCAGAGGGTTTTGCTTTGAATGTGTTAATTACATTGACTACTTCCTGTTCTGTAGTTGGGTGCAAGAAAAGGCTTGGTATATTATGATGTTGGTTTTGGGGGACTGGGAGAGTAGTGTTGATCTGCCAATTTTGTTTCAGAGTTTTATCTGCGATCATGATAAAATGATCGTTTAGATGGTTCGAATGGCAGCTGGTTCATTTACTTCCTGTCCTTCTACATGCAAAGTTGTTGGTAGCATTTTTATTTGTCCCATCTTCCTTTCATTGTTAATGATTTTCCAAAGTGTTTTTGGTTTGTCATTTGATAGGGCAATGTTTTTTGCTACTTCTAGTCGTTAGACAGTTCTTAGTTTCAAATCATATGATTTCTTCTTTGCCATTGCATCGTACTTGTCCTCTTCTCGTCCTGTCAGGTTGTATTTGTCAAGTGCCTTAAGGAAGATGTTCTTCAGTTGAACTGTCTCTCTGTCTGCGGTAACGTTTTGCTTTGTTCTCTTCCTTTTTGACTTGGTGACAGGGCAGGTTATGTCCAAAGCATTTGTCAGAATCTTGCAAAAGTTCTCGTATGATTCATCTACAGAGACCGACTCAAGAACTGTTTTCCAGTTTTGAAGGTCTAGTAGACTCCCCATGTGCATGATGTTTCTCGAACTGAGTATTCTATTTTCTGAAGTCAAGAGCTGATCTTTGTGTTTCGTTATGTTTCTAATTGTACATAATTGGGCAGTGTGGTCTGATATTGCTGTATTAATGATGGTCACATTTAAGTATTCATGACCCAGGTTTGTACAGACACAGTCTATGGAGGTTTTTGATGTAGGTGTGATTCTAGTAGGAAGAAGAGACAGTCGTGTCATGTTATGACTTAGGAGAATTTCTGACAGGTGTTTTTGGTCAGGTCCACTTTTTATAATGTCAATGTTAATATCTCCCATTATTAGCACCGGGTATTTTGATGACGGTATTTTGTTTAATATCTCCGACATCATCTCAAGGTCTTCTTCCAGATTTCCCTGGTTTCTGTAGATCCCCGGAACATAAACACACGTGTGCTCTGTCTTGATTTTTACTAGTGCACCTTCTAATGTCAGTTCTCTACAAAGATCAGATATTTCAATGGCCTCAGAGTGTAGTGAGGTGTTTTCACTGGCATATATTGCAACCCCTCCCTTTTGGTGATGTTTCCTGCTAAAGTCTGTGATTAGTGTATATCCAGTTAGTCGTGTGTTAAACAAGAGCGGTTGTTTTAGTCCATGTTCTGTAAGAATAAGTATGTCTGGTTTAGTGCTGAATAGAAGTTCATTTACATGATCAATTTTGTTGGCTACTCTGTCAGTGTTTTGGTGGAGAATTTTGAGGATGTCATTTGTTTTTCTTTCGTTGCCAGTTTTCACTATTTCTAGTCCTTGGTTTTTGCTAGACGGCATTGTTCTAAAAAATTACTTGATGATTTCTCAGGCGTTGTATCAGTACTGTAATTTGTTCTCATGTTGGTGTCTGGTGTTCTCTTAGTTTCAATTGAGGATTCTCCTATGTATTTGTTGAAGGAGTCTAAATAAGTGTCATTGCTTTCACGAATTCTTGCTGTCATTGGAGGACCTTTGTGTACTCTGAAAGTTCCAAACGATTTTGGTTTTTTTAGGGTTTTCTCTGGAGTACATTTTGGGTCTTTCTCCAGATGTTGCGTGGGTAGGGAGCATTGTCCTTTTTGTTGACTGGAACCTGAATTTACTCCATTACATGTTTCTTCTGCTTTTTTGGCAGGGTGAAGTACGGGCTGTTTTGATTTGCTCTTAGCCATCTGTAGTGATGTTTCACCTTCCATGAGAAGCTTTGAGTGAATTGGAGGTTTCCTTTTAGTTTTGCAGATGATCTGTGAGTGATGGGATCGACTGCCTTCATCGTTGTGTTTGTCCCTTTGTTTAGATTTTTCCACCTTCAGTGAGACGCTAAAGAGGTTTTTTGTTCTACTATCTAAACTCATTTGTTTAGATGTTTTCGTTTTGTGAGTTACTTTTCTTTGTAGTGTAACTAAATTTGGTGTTACTCCTGTTATATTGCCAGTGGGTGCGTTGTTAGTCATAAAGCATGAGGTCCGGAGTTTATTTTCTAATTCTTTGAATGCTTGCTCTAGTGTACTTTGTCTTATTTTTAGCTATGCAATTTCAGTTAGTGTATGACTGTTTGTGTTTGAAACAGTTTGTTTAGCCAGATTAGCCTGCGTTTCAGAATTCCTGAATGTTTTAGTATTTAGTTTTTGGTTAGTGTTATGTTCACTTTTTTCAATTGTCTTGATTTTATTTTGAAGTTTATTAATTTGCGTTTCATATTTTTGAATAGTTTCTTCTTTTATTTTGTCTTGTTCTTCAAAAATTTCGGAAAGTTGATTTTGAAATTGTTTTTCTTTAATAAGCTGATGTTCTGCCTCATTTAGTGTTTGTATTAAAGTATTATTCTTGTCAAGGGCTTGTTGTAATTCGAATTTTAGGCTTTCAATTTGTGATTCAAATTCATTTATATTAGTTAGTTGATTGACTTTAGCAGCTAGTCTGGCATTTTCACGAATAAGGTTTTGTATATTTTGTTTGAGACTGTTATTCTCATTTAATAGTGTATTGCCAACCTCAGCTGCTAAGGAAAGTGAAGTGTTTAGGTCTGGCTCTTCTGTACTTGCATAGTTAGACAGTTTTGCAAACAGTTCATCTATATTGTGATAGCTTTGTGTGCTATTTTCAATGTCATTTGGTTCAGTATTTACCTGGCAGTCCTTACATTTCCAACTTTGTATCTCAAAGGTCGTCCACTTTTTAAGTGTTTTTTCAAGTATGTTTTGACAGCCAGCATGGAACCATTTAGCACAATTTATGCATTTGGCTCCAGAGTACTTTACCCCAATGCAGCGTGTTCCACAAGGATGTTTTGGCATGATTGTTTACTGATAATAGAAGTCAAGACAATAGTGTTGCAACTGTTTTTTATAAAGAGGTTTGGCAGACTCCTCTTGGTTAAAGACAATCACAATTAGAAACTGTTTTTTATAAAGAGGTTTGTCAGACTCCTCTTGGTTATTATTTTATTTTTCTGTCACAATTAAAAACTGTTTTTTATAAAGAGGTTTTTCAGACTCCTCTTGGTTATTATTTTATTTTTTCTGTCACAATTAGAGACTGTTTTTTATAAAGAGGTTTGTCAGACTCCTCTTGGTTATTAATTAATTTTCTGTCACAATAATGAGAAACTGTTAGAAGTATGGATATTAATTGTATGAATTGTTTGATTGTATAATTGTGCTTGATTAATTGACAATCAAGTGCCTTGTCTGTAAATTGAAATTTATCAACAGCTGTTAGTTTCAATTAGTCAAAGAAGTGTATATTGAGGTAGGCTGGTATTGTGTCACAGTGCTGAGCTGGCCAGAAGTGATGAGCTGTCAGTTCACTGTTATTGAACTCTGGTCTACTTCAGCTATTTTGTTATATCAAGTTCTTCAGTTAATGTAATGTTTTAATTGCTTTAGTTGCTTTTCTGTTAATATTAAGAATAAGAAATAATTGAAATTATTTAATTCTTGAATCAATTAGTAAATACTGTCCTTATGAGATGAGGTCAGCTCTTGAGTTGTATACTTTAGGTTGTTTCTTTTAATAATTCAGTGTCTTAATGATAATTGAATCAGTGAGTGGACTTACATTCTCTCCAGGAAAGCTATGTGCACAAGTTTTTTTAAGAATAAGAATAAGAATATATTTATTTTCTCGAAATATATACATAAAATACATATAATTACATTCAAACATAAAAAGGTTTCTTCTTAATTCTCTGTTAACAAAATAAAACTTATACTACTAGAACAAAACCTTTCATAAATTACATATTTCAAGAAAATACTAGGACCTCCTAAGGCAATGCCTGTTTTAGAGGTTCCTTCTTTTCAAGTAAATCTTAATATGCGCATGAGCAAATAATATTAATTTAAAATAAAAAATCCCAATTCTTCAAAATATAAACACTAATATAAAAACATAAATAGCTTAAACCTTAACTCTAAATTTAATGTTATCCTAACCCTAACAGTATAGCTATATAATACAATAATAGGAAACAAAATAAAAACGAAACAATTTATGACTAACCAAATATCAGGCTTGGGACTAATGATTAAAAATAATTAACGATTTATATATAATTAAGTTTGATAATATATGTTAATGATCTGCCTTCTAACCTTCTTTCCAAACTTATATTATATGCAGACGATACCACTGCCTTACTGAAATCTAAAAATTCTAGTATATGACAAAATTTATTGAACAATATTTTTGAAGAACTTAACAGTTGGTTTTCGGCCAGTGGTCTTACACTAAATTGCACAAAAACTCAAATAATGCATTCTAAGACAAGCCAAAATAGGGGAAATTATGACTTATGAATAAGTTTTAATGGTACAGATATAAAGAACATCAATTCTACAACATTTTTAGAAATGAAAATACAAAATAATTTAAATTGGAATGAGCATATATGTAGTTTAGCAAAAGTTCTCAATACAATCTGTGATGCAAATTCTACAGAATATAACTGACCTTGAAACAAAGTTAATAGTATATTTTTCGTTATTTGTTGCAAGGATGCAATATGGAATAGAGTTCTGGGGTAAGAGCTTAAATGCTGAAACCATTTTCAAAATTCAAAAAAATTCTTAGAATTATGACCTTCTCTGACAATAACAAATCTTGTAGAACACTGAACTTAAAATTTTAACACTACCTTCTTTATACATTTTAAAATGTTTACTATTTGTCAAAAATAATTTTGAAAATTTTATGAATGAAAATAACCACCATAATTATTTGACTAGAAACAAACATGATTTTCAGCTGCTCATTCACAGGCTTGCTTCTCTAGAAAAACTGCCTCATTATTTGGGAAGAAAATTATATAATAAAATCCCACAAAAAATTAGGTCTATTGAAAAAGTTTATTTATTTAAAAAAGAACTTACTAAACTGCTTATCAGTAAAGCTTATTATAGTGTAAAAGAGTTCTTGGAAGAAGTTTTGTAATATTACTTTACAGTATCATACTTTAAAATTAGTAATTTGTGTCATTTATTGTAGTTTTAAGAGAACTTGAATATAACTTTGTTCTTACAATATTTGACTATTCACCTGTTTTTTCAGCTTTTACTGTATTGTAAACGTTATGTAAATAAAAACTTGACTATTGACTATTGACTAATGTAGCAGGGTTTTCTGTTTGTTTGATTGTTATGTAGGAATTTGAATAGTACCATTTGTTTTCATTGTATCTGTTAACCACTGTTATAGTTATATGAATTCCTCCAATCAGACTTTGTCTGGGAGGACTAAACAGCAGCAGCATGAAGTAATTTTATTTATTTATGCACTTGAATATAACTTTGTTCTTACAATATTTGACTATTCACCTGTTTTTTCAGCTTTTACTGTATTGTAAACGTTATGTAAATAAAAACTTGACTATTGACTATTGACTAATGTAGCAGGGTTTTCTGTTTGTTTAATTGTTATGTAGGAATTTGAATAGTACCATTTGTTTTCATTGTATCTGTTAACCACTGTTATAGTTATATGAATTCCTCCAATCAGACTTTGTCTGGGAGGACTAAACAGCAGCAGCATGAAGTAATTTTATTTATTTATGCACTGTTATGGAATTATGCTTGTATATTTTTGTATTTGTTTATTTAAATGCCAGATATATGTGTAATAATATTATCATTATGTATCAAGAAATAAAGTTGTCTTCTATTTAAAAAAAAAACTGTTTACTGAGTTGAAAATATTTGTATGTCACCTTTATTATTATAAATGCTATATATTATTGTCAATGCTAGCTACCCAAGTAAAAGGAGAACGGAAGAAGAATTGAAACAGATTTAAAAAATCTAAATGCAATGTACTTATGTCTTAATATTTTAATTGGGATCTCCCATCACAGATCTAAGTCCAGGATTCGTAACCATTCAACTCCTGTTTCTCCAATTGAATGAAGATCAGCTAATACCCATGAAAAAAACGTAACAGCCAAACTAATGGGCAATCATTTACTGTGTAATCCATATTTTGAATTTCAGCTCCGCAATCACATGACTGATCATTTGGGATCCTCACTTGTATTTTTGGTAGTTGCATCCTCCTACATCCGTTGCAGAAGCGACTCAACGTAGTCCACTCCTTAGTTCTTCTGTCACTTGTGTGATCTTCCAGCTGTGTTAGCTGCCAACAATGCTATGTTACCTGATATTTATTATTTGTTAAAAAGAAAACTTGTTTTATTTGGAATAGTACTATAACTTATTCAGCTATGTATACGTTACAGTGAAGACAGGAACATGTCCAGTAGTTCCCCGAGGTCCATGGGTGTGTACAGACATGTGCTCCTCCGATTCAGACTGTCGTGGTCGCACCAAGTGCTGCCGCAATCGCTGTGGTGCTCTCACCTGCCAACTCCCTGACCTGTTATACTAAATAGTAGGCCATAAAAGAACTATTATGGCCCCTAGAATAGTAAAATAAAATTTATATTTAGGAAATCCATAACATTTATTTATTTATTTAAGTAGGTTGTTAAGATTGGAGTATTGGAAAGGATTGGATTTTTAGTTTATTTTGTACATTTGCCATATTTGAGTTAGCTTTTTGCATTTTAAAATTCTACTTGTAAAGGCTATTTAAGTATCCTAACCTATATCAACTATAGACCATTTACTGAATCTCCCGACTTGACTTGAGAGCAGTCCCACAGCTGGAACTAAGGAGGTTGGGAGTGCCATGGCAACTAGAATAGACGGTAGGTATCACGACGAGGCTGTGCAGTAATGGGCAGACTGTAACGTCATATGGGCAAAATCAGCTGATTTGTTATTCTATTAAATGCTGGTAATCTACCAATTACATGGAATCATTCAGCTAAATAATAAGTAACTTATTTACCACTTATCAGCTGGAATTGTAACTATGGTAATTAGTACAGTATTTTTGTGTTTATTTGTTGTTGGTTTTTGTCATTTCACCCATGTGATGTCATGGGAGTTGCACGTGATACCTACCGTCTTCTAGGTACCATAAAGAGTGCTACAACTAATGGCATGACAATATTAGACAGCCGTAACCATAGCAACAATGCCTTAATGCCTTGCATGATTGTCAGGCTTAAGTTCCTTATCTACACTTGTCTGTAGTAAGCTTGTTTAAATTTGCTGTGAATATGAGTGCGAGTAAACAATTTATGATCATGGATTTTCTTATTGTTTATAATAATATCTCATTTTTGTTCCTATTTATTATTTATAACTACACTGCCAGATATAATGTGCTTTTGACAACACCGCAAGTCAGAGCTTCACTTAGACGCTATCAAGCGCTCTCATGTCAAGTCGGGAGAGTCATTAAATCGAGTAGAATTGTTGCATCAACCCTAGATCCAAACTTAATCTTAATTTGTTTGATTTGTATGTTTCAACATGAATTTAATATATATTAACATCTTGCCCATCATATTTAGTGTCATAACCTATATAAGTGATGAAAAAAACCAAATAAATATGTAATAATATAAAAACATTATTTCTGTATTTATTCATAAACATTTTATGCATGGAATAACTACAGTTAACTCATTATGGAAGAAGGGTTATAAATGAAGAGGGTTGATGAGTCTTCCATTAGCCCTCCTCTATTTTTTTTTTTATATATATCAATGATCTCCCATTCCAGAGTAAAGACAAGATTGTAATATATGCTGATTCGGGGGTATCCCAGACGCCCCATTAAAAATTCTTCTAGAAAATCGAGTTATAACTTTGTTTTAATGAAACTTGAGCAGTATCAATCTAAAGTCTTATTTAAGCATTACATAAACTTACCAAGTCAATACAATAAGGTATTTAACTATTACAAATATTATTAGTTTATTCTACGCAAAAAAGTTAGCATGTTAAAAATGTATGTTAAAGTTAACAGTTGTTATAATTATGAGGGGATGAAATTATTTTCCATTTCTTTTAAGGTATTTTGAATGGAAATATATAATTAGAATAACTTTTTATCCTATACATACGATTTCGGTCCCACCCCCAATATTACCTTTTGAAACTTAGCAAAAATTAAAAATTGGGTGTGCGTCGGACCACACGGTGGAAGTTATACTTCTTTGGCCATTCTCATACACCCACTCACGCACACAAACAGACAGGATATATAAATGAAATATAAGACATTTTTCAATATTATTCAATATATTTATCTTCAATATATTATACGTGACTTCATTATTATATTATACACCTATATTATCATTATCAGTAATTTCTTCGATTAAATTTCTTC
>JAQJVL010010759.1:0-11080 GCA_035578905.1 Stictocephala bisonia
AGGGGGAATTTGGAAATTTTAAAAAAAATTGTAAATTTTTGATGTTTTTTTGTTTTAAAAATTTGATATTTGGTTTAATGTTTAATTTTTTGTCTATTCAATAGTCTAGTATTTGACAACAGTGATATATTTACTATTGGCATCTTATAAAAGAATAAAAAACAAAGTTTAGAATCATAATTGCTTTTTAGTTGGTAACACACGATTTTTTAAATTTATAAATGGCCTTTGGAACTTGCTAAAAATAACTGGATGGAAAAAATGGAACAGTTTTAAAAAGTTAACAATTTTGTTAGCATGTAAGTATACCATAAATTATAGAATTAGGATATACATAATATAAATAATCAGATACAGCTAGGCCGACAGGAGATTGAGCAACTGAACTAACTTGTGCGAGAGAGATGGAATCATTAGTAGAAGCAAGAGAAATAGAACTATTCTTCCCCATTACATTAATAAAATGTCATGGCAACTAGACCTTGGGTTGGTATTAGAGTATAAAGCCCCCCCCCCTTTGTCGTTAGTAGTAGTGACAACTATGGTTAAGACTACAGTATCGATCTTAGAATTGTTATTTAAACCATTATGTAGTGTAGTGTTCCAATAATAATGAATAAAAACGATAAATCAACTAATAATAACGAGTACTAAATTAATAATTACGTAAACAAAAAATGGCACCTAAACAAATTTTTATAATTAAATACCGTTACTAACTGTATACAGTTGAGGGAGTTAACAATTGAAAGTGGTAGTTAGTCGCGTTCATAATGTACATGAGTTAAGAGGTGTAACGTACCCCTATGCTGCTGAAACTCTAAATACGCTAAATATAACACACAGGCTGCTCACCGTTCAGCCCAAATAGTATTATCTCTTCAGAAACTTCTCGTTTCAAAAGAAATAAGTATTATATATACTAGCTCAATTGGTACATTTATATTATCTACTTGCATGAGCTGTAAAACGATTGAGGAAGGTCCACTACTTGCAAGGGTGGTTTATGCTAACTTTGGGATTTCTGGATCGATTTTAAGAATGTGTTTTTGACCTTCACAAGTTACCTGGTTGTTCCTCATGTCTTTGGGGCATAAGAGTGATTAGATTACTCAAAATCTGTTTGCCATGTTATACCATGTTAAAACTACCCCCAGTACTATAAACTCAGCTCAGCAACTAAATAAATTAGGCATAAGGCAGTGGCTCACTGAACTTGTGGATCTCTAGTAAAGCGTTTGTCCTAATGTTATTCTTTGCTACTAATTTGTAAAGATCGTTTCTTATAATTGTAGGTAAAAAAAAGGCTTAGTATGCAATATACTAAAATTGGATAGTGCTAATTTCTATTCCAACATATTAAATTAAGAACTACAACTTATATTTTAAACTTAAAAGCCCTTCAACAAACTTTATGTCATGAACGCACCACGTAACGTCTAGTTTTATAACCATATATTGGTGTAAATATAGATATAATAGTAACTGTGTGAATACCAAGGGTTTCAAAATAATGCTTTTCTACGATAAGCGTGCTCATTTTATTTGTACAGTTACTATGAACAACACCTTAAGAGCCAAAATTAAATTGTCTTGTGATCACTTAGGTTCATTTTTATAGTAAGAACATATTTCCAGGTAAAATGAAGACTAAAAAGGCAGTCATACCAAATAAATCTAACATATATACAATGTTTTAAAACTGTATTGTAATTTGAGACAACTTTATCTATTATTCATTAATAAATTTAAGTTTGTTTCTTGTTTGCAAATGCATAGGTAAAATCTATCCGGTAATAAATTATGTTTATAACATTTACTTTAAAGCATATATAATAATAATTGGGTATTGACCCCAAATCCCAATTATGAAAAAGATAATTTTTTAGTTGTAATAAGTTGTTTTCTTACACACTTTAAAACAAATAACAATCAATATTTATTAAATATTTATTTTAATTTGAATAAATATAAATGTGAAAATAAAACAATGAATATAATGTGTAGATATGGTATGTAATTACTAATATTGAATATAGTTAATATTGTTGAGCTGCACACAGTTTTTATTTTATAACGTACAGTATATTTGCACTTATTTCTTGTAAATTTAACAAAATTTAATATTTAAATTTAACAACATAACAGAGAGCTGAACATTCAAAATATTCATACAAATTATTCAACAATATTTATAACAAGAAAAACTGATTCTCATATAATGAGGTTTTAAGAAATAGATTATTAAACATTTAAAAATACAATGTTCTATAATATAATATAACTAAAATAATAGATTTCGGCATAAAAGAAAGTCATTAATTTCCTATAATGAGGTTTACACTCTGTAAACATGTTTCTGGATGATTGGCCACAACAACTCTGGGGATGACAAGTTAATTTTCTCACTCAATAATCTTTCAGATACACGAGTAAAGTAATCAATCGGTATTTCTATGATATAAACTTATATTCGACGACTTTATAAGAAAACTTCGTTGAAAAGACAAAATATAGCAATTTGAATATATATATATGGTGTTTAATAAGTATATAGTATTTGTTAGTGTAATGTATTTTTAATATATTTATTATAATGATAAAAATTTTTAAATGTTAAAACATCTGTTTTAAAACTTTACTCTACAAATACTGTATTGCCCGGTCTTAGCTGTAGCAAAAAACGAGCTATATTAAAAAGTTTGATTTTTCATTTATGCTTTAGTTGTATATGTTCAAATATGTCTCCCTAAACTCCAAAAATTATTTCAGATTCCAATTCCATAATACGTTTTGTATATTTTTAATAATTGTACTTAATATTGGATAGATGTCTTGTATATCAGTAGGATTTAATAATATTGATGGTTATTTTTAAAATTACAACAGAACTATCTAAATGGCACAACTAAACGTAATTTAATAAGCCACCATGTTTAAATTTTAAATTTTACTTTAATGCCTGGTTTACTTATTGTTCATGAAATATTTCATGTTATTATGTAGACAAACCAGTGTTATACTTTCTTCAATACGTCTCACTATGACCTTAATTTTTGTGTCGTAATTGATTTATCAACGTTACTTTGTAAATATTCCTAATTCTCTTTGATAGTATACCAGTAAAACTAAATTGTCAACCTGATGTAATATTACACACCAATAATGTATGTGTCCCTACAGTTACAGTGTAGGTCTTAATGGAGATTATCCAACATCATGCAGCAACAGTTCAAACATTAGCTCTTGTATTGTTTTAACATCATATTGAAACTCACCTGGAACATTAAGAACGGATGAAGCATTCAATCAGGTAACATATTTGTAAATAGCTTTCCATTTACAGAAAGCTACTTTCCATGCAAATAGAAGTCCATTTATTTTGGCACATAGTTTTGTTTGGAATATTTGGTAAATGGAATTAACCCGAATAAATTTTATTCACATTTACTCAATCCCATATTAAGTGTCCAGGGAAAACCCTAAACAAATTTGTAAAATACTCTGTAATGTGGTAATAACGCCATTATTGTTTCTGAAACGTATGAGTTTTTTTTTTAATTCTCAGTTAACAATAAGCAAATAATTACGCAAGTCAACCTAATTACCGTTAGGTACCTGGTTACAATATCGTTAATTTCAAAAGAAATAACAGAAATCATGTAAGGATTGTTATCAGGTATTCCGGTCGCGTGATATCTCATTGCCTTCTGTCATGGAAACATTGTGTAAATTACACTCAATGTAATTTGCCGCATTCCTGATCTTTTGCCATTAAAACACAATATGGATACCACTTGTTGTTTTAAGAAAATTCCACTTTTCCTAATAGAAAAAAGATTTGTCATTTTAACGCAATAATTATCTTATATTTACAAACGAAACATGGCAATACGTACTGTCAAAGAGCGGCAGGTGTTCAACTACACATATTTTACAAATAAATACATTTAATGATATCAATCAGTGTTTAGCCTTTACAATAAATCACTAAATGAAGCTCTAATCTCTAAATAAGAAAGATATATATTTGTAGTACTTATTGAAACATTGGCTCTAAATCTTCAAACGACATCTAAAAAAATTTGATTGTAATAATAAATTAAGACTGAAACAGTTATGTTGACTTTGTATTTTTAATTATTAACAATTAAACAAAATGAATGTGGAAGAAAAAATCCACAGTTATCAAAGTTATTTGGACTTAGAATTTTGTATAAGTAGGCCATTTAGATTGCAAATACATCAAAGCACCGGTGAGAAGATGGTGGAAATGAAATAGAGAACTACTCAGTAGAAATAAGTAGAGAGATTCAGAAATGTTAGAGGCCTAAAACATTTCAAAAAGCTTGATTTGACAACCTCAGACTTATTTTTGAGACACCAATGCAACTTTTCCGTCTTCTTAAGGAACTTATCTGTACTTAACAAATATACAATCCATAAAATTCATCAAACGTGCAGTCCTCAATAATATTTCAACCTCTTTTAGTTTAGGCACTGAAGGATTTAGGCTACTACTTATTTACCAAATTTGAACTGTGGATAGGAAATATAGCCTTAGAATAAATAGTAAAAAGTAGAATAAAACGATTGTAGATATTTGGTTACTAATATATTTGGTTATATTTTCATTTTTGAAGGACAACATTTGCTGTGTTATGATTAAGTTATTTGCTGTGTTATGACTATACTCGTACGTTGGTGATAGCCCTCCCTCACACCCATACACGTACGGTGTTGATGGTTCTCCATCCCACCCATACCCTCCCACCCATACACATACGGGTGTAATGGCCCTCCTTCCCACCCATACACGTACGGTGGTGTGGCCCTCCCTCCCACTCAAACACGTACGGTGTTGATGGCCCTCCCTCTCACCTATACACGTACATTGGTAATTCGAGTAACACTGTACGTGTAGGGATGGGTTTGAGGGTCAGTAACACAGTAGGTGTAAGGGTGGGTGGGTGGGTCAGTAACACTGTACGTGTAGGGGTGGGTGGGAGGGTCAGTAACACAGTAGGTGTAAGGGTGGGTGGGTGGGTCATTACACTCTACGTGTAGGGGTGGGCGGGAGGGTCAGTACCACTGTACTTTACATGGATGTTAGTGTAGGTTAGTGACATGAAGTGATTATATCGTCACAGTCAATGTCGCATCCAATACTGAAGCAATGTGTGTCATGTTATGTGGAGTTGTTCTTTCTCCCCCTTGCAATACGATTAAAGGGCTAGCACCTTGTCAGTGACTTCTTTATTAACCCCAAATCGTCAATGATTAACGTGCCATGTTATTTTATTAAAATATATCATGGCAATTAGGAATACTATAGTCCGTGTTCTGATAGATTGTCCGTTGATTGGTTTAATTTCTCTTACGAATCGAGCGTATAGTGATTACAAAATATATGAAATAAATAAACATTTCGCATGAGAAACTAATTAACAATAACACTGACAAATTAAATAATAGTTTAATAATAAAAAGCAATCAAAATGACTTGAAAGGTTCATTATAGTTATTTTTAACTAAGCGCTGTTGCAGAAATTGAACGAGCAGTGATTCACACGTGCCACTGAAACATTTATGTGTTAAACGCAGGCCACACTATATGACCAGCTCAATGCTGGTGAGTGGTTTATATTACATTTAATGTAATCAGAAATTAACTGGAATAATTAATTTATTATACTGAGGAAATTTTTGTATTACATATTTGTTAACAATATATATAAATATAACACAACACAAACTTAATAATATAAATAAAAACATACAAATATTACGGTAATCGAATTGTTAACCAGTCCTACCATACTTAGTTCATCAACAATAACGAATCATTCCTAGCAAAAATAAAGTTAAGTCGAAATATATTTTAATTAAATGTTAAAATATTTAAAGATGGAATCACAATACCATACAAATTATTAGGCTTGAATGCTAAGTCTTACTAGCCTTGTAAAACTGTTAAATAAAAATGTAGTCTTGTGATATTTTGAAGTATCTAAGGGGTTGATTTTTAGTTGATCACTACTGTGAAAATGCTGTACGCTTCGTGTTCAAGTCCAATCGTGGAATAAAACTTCCAGGGCGATGGCTTATATATTTCCCATTCCCACGCAACAATAAAGTACAAATTCTCAATGTTGCTCAACAACCATAAAAAATGTGTTAAATAATTTTCTTCGTAGATTTTCGATACGTAATCTTCACATTGCGAATAATCTATATGCTTGTTAGTATATTAATTAACTGAAAATAAAAAAAAATAATAAATTGTATGCGTTAAATTCGTACACTGATTTACTACTAAAATAAATATTTGTACTATACTTTATTGTAAATTACAGCAAACAAACAATTGAGAAAAATATAACAATAATTTAATGATGTATTATTAGAATAAATATACTCCAACAATATTTATATTAAAAACAATGATATACTACTAATATACATATACTTTATTTTATAAAAATTTTAAAAGGTATAATTCTATATCCACCAGAAGTTCAAGATGATCATTCTTCACTTGTAGAAAGGATAATTTATAATAAATAAATATCATTAGCTATGATATGTAGATGATACTTGGAGATCTCCAATGGTTTGAGTGTTTAGGAAACAAACACAACGTTTTGACAGGTATAGCAAACTCCTGCCGCCTTCAGGTGTACTTACTAACTTAGCTTAGACCTAAAACAATTTTTTTTCCTTAACCCATACTAAATCAGAAAATACTTAATACTACATGCTAGATACTAAAGATTACTGTTGAACTACAAATCTTAAATGATTAACATAAAAAACTGTTACATATAACATAATTATACAAAATATAATACACAATATGAAATATAAAATAAATGGAAAATATGAAATCAGTCAACAAAACACAGAGAAAGTTATTTATAAATAGAACAAATACTCATTAATCTACAAAATTAAATGCAAATTATGAAAAAAATCAACAGAGCGTAGATTAGGTTAATAAACAGGAAAAATATAATAATAATAATAATAATAATAATATAATAATAATAATAAACTTTATTTCTCATAATTTACAATGAATACATGATGACATAATTATTTTACATGACAGTAAACATTACACATCTTCGGCATTCAAACTTCACTTTGTTCAGGTAATCACCGTGCAACGTTATAAACCACTAACAATAATTAATTATATGAACACCTCATTACTATTTACACATTTTGTAATATATATTTGTTGAATTCTGTTATTTTATGTTTAAACATGAATATAAATTATAATGAGAAATAAAGGGTTAACCTCCCAGGCTAGCCTGTTTGGAGGATTTCTTATACTATCTTGTAAAAGTAAAACAGCTATTGGCAATGAAAACGTTGAAGTACAAAAAAATACACAAATAAATAATCTGTATCCTAATATTGAATTCATATATCTTGGATACATATATACATTCTTTTTTCTCCCTAATTAATCAAAGTAACATTATAACTATTTGAGCCTAATCCAACATGCATATTTTATGTTTATAGATTTCATTGTAAATAATCCCTTATTAAAGTATTAGTTCACAAAATTTGTACATAAAACAATTTAAAGAATAAAATGAACAATGAAAGCGAAAATGGATATACATTTCAAACATTTATCACGACAAACAAATAAATAATCAGAAAAAACAAAAAAGACAAAAGAAGTAAATATGTGAACAACTTAGTCAATACATTTTTGCACATTATTAATTGTATTGAACATAATTAAACTTGAAAATCTGACAAAAGAAGCACAAGGAATACTATACTCAGTCACTAGCATTTGAGATATCATCTCATACATTGATTCTAAAAAGCATCTCTTCTATGTCATCTACTGCCAGAAGCCATTTTTTAAGATGCTTTGAAAAATAAATGATTGATTCCTGCTTTTTTATTTCATTTGGAATTAGATTAATCATTTTTGGTGCTAAATAGAAAAATGTTTTTGTAAAGTATGTATTTAACGGTTTAGGTACAAATAAATCTTCTGAATTTCTCAATCTCCTTTTATAATCATTTAATGATTTATGATTGTTGCTCCTCATATAGAATATTTTCAAAGTTTTATACACATACATCTATCTTAAGGGAAGAACTTGTAAGTTCAAAAACAGCTGATATGATGGATCTGTCTTCTTTTTTTTCATAATTAATCTTATATAATGTTTTTGGGTAACGATTATTGTTTCTAAATTTGAAATATATGTTCCCCCCCCAACATGAAATTCCAAACTCTATTCTACTATTAACAAGAGAAAAATATAACGTTCTTAAGAGGTCATTATTACATATATTTCTCATAAAATAAAAAAAATCTCAAGACATTATTTAATTGTTGTTTCAATTTGTTCAAATGAACTTTCCAGTTTAATTCTTTGTCAACCCATAGCCCTAAATATTTCAAAGACTCAACTCCTAATATTGGTTTGCATTCCTCTATACATTCACCATTACTACTAATACAATCCAAGCATTTGTATACAATGTTATTAGGCAAACAAACATTTCCTCTCAAGCAAAAGTTGATGTATTTAGTTTTTTCAGAACTTAGTACCATGTTATTTCTGGCAAACCACCATCTTAATGCTTGCAAGTCTAAGTTTATTTTAATTTCAACGTCATGCCATGTATCTTCAACGTAACACAAGGTTGTATCATCTGCAAATGAGGTTATCTTGGCATAAAAATTTCCCTCACAGAGGTCATTGTGGAGAAGTTTTGAAGAAGAGAAAGAAGTTCTTGCACCACACCATCATTTCGCTTTTGACGGTCGTGGTGAGTTGATCTCGTGAGTGTAGTGGTGCGAGGACACCTTCCCCCCGCCTCAGTAGAATTAGAAGCTGGTTTGATAAGTTGAATATTTTGTCTATTTAACAACCTTCTCTATGTTTTGTTGAATTTGTTTCATATTTTTGAATTTATTTTGTGTCTCATTGAATATTTTGCCTGTTTTTAATAACCTGATCTATGCTCTGTTGATTTTTTTTCATATTTCGCATTTGTTTTTGTGTCATTGAGTACTTGGTCTATTTAATAGCTTGTTCTTTGTTTTGTTGACTGATTTCATATTTGGAAATTTTGTTGTATTTCATATTGTAAATTATATTTAGTATAGTTATGTTATATGTGATAGTTTTTAAGAATTTTCGACTTTCAACAGTAATCTTTAGTATCTAGCATGTTGTATTAAGTCTTTTCTGATTTAGTATGGGTTAAGGAAAAAAACATTGTTTTGGGTGTAAGCTAAGTTAGTAAGTACACCTGCAGACGGCAGGAGTTTGTTATATCTGTCGAAACATTGTGTTTCTTTCTTAAACACTCAAAGCATTTTAAATCTCCAAATACTATCTACATATCATGAACTATCCAATGCCAATAAATAACTTTAAAGCAAAATTATTAGCTACTAGTGGTGATAAAAATTGCATATCAACACTTATTTCAACGCATATTCGCCAAAATAATAGTAATCATCATCTTAAGAATAAATAAAAAGAGGACATAAATGTAAAAGCCCATACATATGAGTTCATACGATAGTAGAATGTAAAATTTGTAATAAATCAAACGGATTGTCTATAAGCAAAATTATTTATTTACTGCTGGCAGAGGATTTCTTTAAGGCTTATTAATATTATATAAAAGTATAATCAGATAGAAATTTCATCGATATCTTATTGGCAAAAGAAATAACAATAATAAACTTTTACAGTGCACGCTTTGTTTATAATATTTGTTTAACTGGAATTGTAAACTTAGACAATTATTGATAAAATATACATCCCCACTCCAACAACATTATCATTGTTTTTAATCTACATAGCCTGTTTTATTGAGGTCAGGTAGCTGTTGAACCAATGGACCAATGGGTTTACAGGTTCAATATCTACGAGTATTACCATAAGCATGTCATGGCTGATGTAATCAAATTCTGTACTGTAATCCAATAATATGACATAGGTAATTAATTACTCCTTCATGGATTTGTATAATGTATTTCATAATGTCTGCAGTTGCAGTTGTAGTCGATTTTCCTTTTGTAAAGTCATGACGTTTCGCAAGAAAAAGGTTGCTTCTTTTCAAATGAGTTTTAGGTCTGACGACTGCTACCTTTTCTATCAATTTAGAAATGTGGGTAGATTTTATGTTGGTCAATAGGTGTTTTCTTGGGTTACATCAACTTCGGAAATGGAAACATTCATTCCGTAAAAGATTTATTTATAACATTAACAAATTGTAAAGTTAGTTCTGTTTTTAGAAGTGGTGAAAATTTACCACGGGATAAACATATGAACAGGATGTTTTGGTTTTTTTTATAAACTTTATGCTTATTGATAGTAGTATTGTCTACTATTTTCAGTTTTAAGGATTCATAGTTTCGAAAACAAAATGGGGAAATTATTTTCCTAAAGACACGTTTCCTGAAGGAATGGTTTGAGATAACTCGAAACTTAAAATTAATTTATGGTTACTGTACATAAATATATGTTATTTTAAATTTTACTGAAATAGAAAACGTATTTTCTTTAAGAATGGCTATCTAAATTGGTACATAATTTAAATAACCACTCGATATATTTTATTAAAATTTTGATAAAATACAAGACATCAGTACTAAAAAATCTAGTATCATGTAAAATTAAAAAAAAAAAAAACTTTTTATAGTTTAATTGTTTACTTTTCTATGTATTATATTTGTGAAAATATTGAGTTGACATGTGTTGTAAGTGTATATTTGGCTGAATGAATAGATTACTACTGTAGTAAAACCTCATTGCTATAGATTACTATAATTGATGAGGTTATAGTACAATATGTTAGGAGAGAATGCAAGAACAGTGATGATGAGACAGGGGAGAGCAAATAATGTATGTGTGTTGGTGAGGCAGGCTCTTTGTTTCTCCTAGCAAAACTTGTGGTAAAATCTAGAATCAAAATTCTTAGAGCACCCAACTGGACCTCTAGATGAACACACTTAAAGCTTTACCATAAATCTTATGAGAGTATTTATTTTATTCGTTTAATAGATTAGTAAATTTTT
>JAQJVL010010760.1:0-11076 GCA_035578905.1 Stictocephala bisonia
ATCGTGATACCTTCAGGCCCAACTACACTGCCCTACGAGACCTTCGCGGAAGCCGTAAAGCAGGGCCATCCAAACGGATGCATTCCGAAGGGACATTCTGATGTGGAACTTGTCTGGGCTAAAAGAGAACAGAGCCATTTTTTAGAGATACCTCCTCAAACCTCCAGACTAAATTAAGTAATTCCGGTCTCACTCCTCGGAAATGCCATATTACAAAAAGAACAATAAATAAACAACACATTTTTTTACTTCATCAAAATTCACAAATTGCTACTAATAAAATAGATGAGCTCTCATTGTTATGTGAAGAGCTAAATCCCGATGTATTGTTAATAACTGAGCACGGCTTTAGCATCAACAATATAAACCATTTTAAAATTCAAAATTATAATTTAGCAAATTTCTATTGCAGAGACATCCATCGTGGTGGTGGAACTGCAATACACGTAAAAAAAGAACTTAAATTCATTCCAGTGGTAGTCGGAGAATCTATAGAAAGAGATATTGAAATTACTGGTATAAAAATACAGAGCAACAGATTTCAATTTACAATAATTGGGATATATAGATCTCCAAATGGAAATATAGACACCTTTTTACAAAAATTCGAAAATTGTCTCAGATATTTATCAAAAAGAAATTCAAAATTCATATTTATGGGGGATTTTAACATTGACGCTCTCGATGTTAATAATCCCACTTCTAAACGTATGGCCGACCTTTTACAGTCTTTCGGACTGAAATGGTCTATTACCTCTCCCACGAGAGTTACGGCCATTTCACAAACGGCTATAGACAACATTATAACAAACGTGCATGAAGTACAGTAGATGTCAGTGTGGTCAACACAGCTATCTCAGACCATTACGGTCAACAGGCCATTATCAGTGACTGTTATCTGGCACGAGATCCCGTAACTAAACGAACATTTAGAGACACTAATCCCAAAAACCTAGCTCATTTAGACGTTTCACTAAAAAGAGAGAGTTGGAATTGTATCAATGTTATTGATCCCATTTCGTTACAATTTCAAAATTTTGAAAATTGCTTGAATTTTCATTTTGATGTAAATTGCCCAGTAAAGACACTGAAACCAGCACCAAAGAAAACGGGATGCAAATGGATCACAAAAGGTATCCTAACATCAAGGGAAAAGATGAAATTTCTCACAAAAATATCTAAATACACTACAAATTTGAATTTCAAAAAATTTTTCCAAAATTATAAGAAAATTTACAAAAAAGTCATTAGAGCGGCTAAAGCTTATGATGTAAATAAAGCAATAGCCACATCGAAAAATGTAGCAAAAACTGCCTGGGCTATCATAAACAATAGTGTTGCACAAAAAAACAAACCAATTCAACTTCAAATTAGCGGAGAACAAGTCTGTGATGAGCGCAGGATTGCGGAGGAATTTAACGCCTTCTTCGCATCAGTAGGTACTGATCTAGGACTTCGTCCACGGAGAGTCCAGAATCCTCGCTTATCAAGACTGAGTCCATTAGCTTCTTTGGCATTGGCTCCAGTCACGGAACATGAGATTGAGAAGGTTATCAATGAGCTTGCACCCAAGAAGTCGAATGACGTGAATTACGTATCGACATGGCTTTTAAAAAAATGCTCCCACCATATTCTAACGCCCTTGGAACATTTGATTAACCTTTCCTTCTCATCAGGCGTTTTTCCTTCGTCTTTGAAAACTGCTAAAGTGACACCAATCTTTAAGAAAGGTGATTCTTCCAGCATTAAAAATTACCGACCAGTTTCAATTCTACCAATCATTAGTAAAATTTTTGAGAAGCTTTTCCTGTCCCGAATGCTTGGTTTCTTAGAAAAACATAGTCTTCTCTCGAAAGACCAATTTGGTTTTAGAAAAGGTCTGTCAACAACTGACGCAGTCATACGATTAGTAGAAACGATTGTAGAAGGGCTGGAGAGTCGGAAAGCTACAATTAGTGTGTTTTTGGATCCGTGAAACAGCTGTTATTATCCGTAATTATATCACTAAATATATATAACAAAAACACGTGCATTACAACACAAACACGGTAAATATTTAGGCATCATGACGAGATTGCGCAGTAGACTGTAACGTCATATAGGCGAGATCAGCTGGTTTGTTTATTCTATTAAATACTAGTAACTAAATCCATCAATTACATAGAAGCATTCATCTGAATAGTTAAGCAAGTTATCTACCACTTATCAGCTGAAATTATAATTATGGGAATTAGAACACTATTTTTGTGTTTATTTTTGCAATTTCGCCAATGTGACGTCATTGGAGTTGTGCGTTATACCTACCGTCTTCTTTTCTGTGTATCGTGGTTTATAATAACAAATGATAATGTTTGTTTACTGCAACAGATGTTTAGACAAATCATTAGTATTTTCAATTAATTTATAATTGACAACATTGCTGGGCGAGAAGTGAGGAGGGGGCTTCACATGCCACAGCTATCATCGGACTATTTTGGTGCGGATTACACTAATGTTTATTATGTTAGTGTAAACCGCACCAAATAGTCCGATAATAGGTGTTGTATGTGAAGCACACTTCTTGCCCAGCATTGTTGGTCAGATGTAAAATCATTAATCTGTCTAAACATATGTTACAGTTAACAAACAAATTCATTTGTTGTTATAAACAAAAATTCGTGTTTTGGTTATGTATATTTTGTGAAAGAAAAATTGTTTTTGTTAGTTATCGTTTTTGGGTGTCTACTTTATAATTTGATTAGCTTTTATTTTGGAATATGATTCATAATTATTAATTTAAAAGTTTTAATTTATTTATTTTCAGAATACTAGACATTTGTAAGCTAGAGATAAGAGGAAACATCATTAAACTGCAACCAGTTGTTAAATTTAAATTTTGTTATAATTTTCATATCAGAAAATTGAACCTGAAATAGATTATGAACTATCAAATATTTATTATACATTTGATCCAATTTTAAAATGCTTCCATGACCTCCCTCCTCCTACTCTGTACTAGTCTACCGATGACTATTGCGTGTTTAGCCAGGTGGGAACATGTTACAAGAACTGGTTGGATCAATGACCAGCTGATCACATGTCTAGCAGGCTGAACCAAAGTGTTATCTTAGGTGTAAGGCTAACATTGTTATCTAACAAGGTCAAATGTATGTTGTGTTGTTACTACATTTATTATTTAGAACACTTTTGAGGATCTTTTTAGTTTATTCACTACCACAACCATAACAAAACTAAAACTAACATAACTAAACCTAAGATAACATAACCAAACCTAACACGACCTAAGAAACCGAACATAACATAACTAAACCTAACATAACCTAAACAAACCTAAGATAACCGAACCAAACCTAAGATGACCTAACCAAACATAACATAACCTAACCAAAGTAGTGGTTGTCCAATTACCAATTAATGGAGCAGATTCCTCTTTGATTACATTTCCGCAAGATTAGTCATGCGGTACTACGGAAAAGGACAGTTGTTGAATATTAGATATTCAATCTAATATTAATTATATTGATTTCGATAATTTTCCTCGGTGTTTAAAAGGAAACGCTACTCTTTCATGAGTCATTACATACCGGAAGTATCGTTATAAAGTATTTAGTAGATATTGTCTTTATTAACAAAAAATAGTTTATTAATGAAAACTAAATTTAGTGTTTAGGTTAAATGTGTGGTTTGATTAGATCTATTTTTGGGACTCTACCTTTCAAAATAAAGTAATCTTTCTCCGTGATTTTTACAAGGAAAATAAAAGTTTGGACAGTTAGTTAATTATTAAATTGATCACCATTACAGTCAAACAATTTAGAAAGTGTGTCTGGATCGTATTGCTAATTTTATTCTGAAAACTACGATCTTCATATTTTAAAAACTATTACAATAGATAGGGTTTTTTTTTGTACTTATATATACACTAAATCTACTCGAGTTGTTTGCAATTGAGGAGTTTTTGTGCAATATTGACAATAATTCCTCAGAGCAATAAATCTATCTACCTTAAGCTAAACGATCTTAAATGTTTAAGTGACCTTGATAGAATGTAAAGCAGGAGAGATATGCCAAGGTAGGCCGTTGCCATGGTGACCCAGACGTTGAAGGCAAGAGGTGCTAGGAAGGACCAGAGGTCTACTTCTTGCTTTATTGGCTTCTTGTACAGGATACTGATTCCTAATAACAGAACATTAAAATTGATATAGTGTCTTACCTTTTTTATGTTTATGTATTCAAAAGACACCAGTCTTCAAGGGAAAATATGGGTTTTGAATGAATGTGACAAGTCTTGAACCATTCGATAGAGACGGATACAAGACTTCTTGAATACACGGATAAAGTATTTTTACCGTCGCCTTCAGTGATACCCCTGACAAATGGACTTGCTACCAAAGTCTACGCTTCTAATGACAAATCGACCCAATTTAAAGGTGAAAGGGACATGCTCATTACGAACGATTGCGCGGTGCAATGCCACCTTTTACCCGACGTGGGGGATGACCAGCGCGTAGAAAATAATGACAAACTAACTTTGGCTAATAATGGTTGTCTGTTACTGAAGGCAAATGAATTACAAGCCAGAATAACACAACTTGAAGACAAAAACTATAGTTTACAGACAAAATATGACATATTGAACGAAGAAACTAAAAACATGATAAGTACGATAAGAGGTTTTGAAGTAGATATAAAATCAAAAAATAATCAAATCGCGGAAATGGAAGAAGACCTTACTAAACAATACCAAAAACTTGAAGAACTAAGATACTCAAATAAAACAGAATATGCTAACTTATTGGAGTACCATAGAAAATACCCAAAAGACAACTTTAAGTGCTTATCGGAACGTCTGCTAGAGGAAGTTCATATTCGTGACAGAGAAATAAAAATGTTTAAAAATAAAGGTGAAAGCCAACTAAAAGTTATAAGAGAATTGCGAAACGTACACCCTGACACAACTCACATTCCTCCCAAACACGCCACTTCAGTCACAACTTCACTCCCTTTACACAATAGTTTCGATATTCTCCACAACCTTAATCCCGAGGAAACAGAATTTCAAACAGTCTCCAATCATAGAAAGTCAAAAACAAAACAAAATAAAAAACACAACCAAGCCACTTTCATACCCAAATATCCCAAACAAAAAACAGCTTCAAAAACTACAGACAAAAATAATTCTGAGGTAAACATTCCATTCTTCAATGTATCTGTGGTCGGTGACAGCCATGCTCGACATATCGCTACACTGATGACTGAGAGGACATCGAACAAGACCAACATCACCGGTATTTGTAAGCCCGGAGCGGGACTTCTTAAAATCACGCCTTCATCCACAACACCAACTAATCCCGAGGCTAAATGTAAGGTGCTGCTTGCCGGAACCAACGACGTGTCTGCTGGAAGACAACACATCATATTTGACAACTTGGGGGAAATTGTTAACAGTTGTAGGCAGACTTCTAGAGTTTTGGTGTGCTCGCTGCCAACTAGATACGATCTGCCACTTACAAGCCCCATTCACAGGATAGTCTCTCAAGTGAACAATTACATCGAGGACCTATGTAGTCACCACGAAGGCGTTGAGTGGCTGGATTTAAGTTGCATTTCCCGGAGATACTTCACCACCCATGGACTACACTTGAGAGCGAGCGGAAAGCGCCTTCTGGCTGGTCTTATAGTGAAGAAACTGAGCTGCTGGCAAGGATCACTACAACAAGACTCCAAGGATGGGAGGGCATCAACCATCCCCACTAAGCCAATCGTGATACCTTCAGGCCCAACTACACTGCCCTACGAGACCTTCGCGGAAGCCGTAAAGCAGGGCCATCCAAACGGATGCATTCCGAAGGGACATTCTGATGTGGAACTTGTCTGGGCTAAAAGAGAACAGAGCCATTTTTTAGAGATACCTCCTCAAACCTCCAGACTAAATTAAGTAATTCCGGTCTCACTCCTCGGAAATGCCATATTACAAAAAGAACAATAAATAAACAACACATTTTTTTACTTCATCAAAATTCACAAATTGCTACTAATAAAATAGATGAGCTCTCATTGTTATGTGAAGAGCTAAATCCCGATGTATTGTTAATAACTGAGCACGGCTTTAGCATCAACAATATAAACCATTTTAAAATTCAAAATTATAATTTAGCAAATTTCTATTGCAGAGACATCCATCGTGGTGGTGGAACTGCAATACACGTAAAAAAAGAACTTAAATTCATTCCAGTGGTAGTCGGAGAATCTATAGAAAGAGATATTGAAATTACTGGTATAAAAATACAGAGCAACAGATTTCAATTTACAATAATTGGGATATATAGATCTCCAAATGGAAATATAGACACCTTTTTACAAAAATTCGAAAATTGTCTCAGATATTTATCAAAAAGAAATTCAAAATTCATATTTATGGGGGATTTTAACATTGACGCTCTCGATGTTAATAATCCCACTTCTAAACGTATGGCCGACCTTTTACAGTCTTTCGGACTGAAATGGTCTATTACCTCTCCCACGAGAGTTACGGCCATTTCACAAACGGCTATAGACAACATTATAACAAACGTGCATGAAGTACAGTAGATGTCAGTGTGGTCAACACAGCTATCTCAGACCATTACGGTCAACAGGCCATTATCAGTGACTGTTATCTGGCACGAGATCCCGTAACTAAACGAACATTTAGAGACACTAATCCCAAAAACCTAGCTCATTTAGACGTTTCACTAAAAAGAGAGAGTTGGAATTGTATCAATGTTATTGATCCCATTTCGTTACAATTTCAAAATTTTGAAAATTGCTTGAATTTTCATTTTGATGTAAATTGCCCAGTAAAGACACTGAAACCAGCACCAAAGAAAACGGGATGCAAATGGATCACAAAAGGTATCCTAACATCAAGGGAAAAGATGAAATTTCTCACAAAAATATCTAAATACACTACAAATTTGAATTTCAAAAAATTTTTCCAAAATTATAAGAAAATTTACAAAAAAGTCATTAGAGCGGCTAAAGCTTATGATGTAAATAAAGCAATAGCCACATCGAAAAATGTAGCAAAAACTGCCTGGGCTATCATAAACAATAGTGTTGCACAAAAAAACAAACCAATTCAACTTCAAATTAGCGGAGAACAAGTCTGTGATGAGCGCAGGATTGCGGAGGAATTTAACGCCTTCTTCGCATCAGTAGGTACTGATCTAGGACTTCGTCCACGGAGAGTCCAGAATCCTCGCTTATCAAGACTGAGTCCATTAGCTTCTTTGGCATTGGCTCCAGTCACGGAACATGAGATTGAGAAGGTTATCAATGAGCTTGCACCCAAGAAGTCGAATGACGTGAATTACGTATCGACATGGCTTTTAAAAAAATGCTCCCACCATATTCTAACGCCCTTGGAACATTTGATTAACCTTTCCTTCTCATCAGGCGTTTTTCCTTCGTCTTTGAAAACTGCTAAAGTGACACCAATCTTTAAGAAAGGTGATTCTTCCAGCATTAAAAATTACCGACCAGTTTCAATTCTACCAATCATTAGTAAAATTTTTGAGAAGCTTTTCCTGTCCCGAATGCTTGGTTTCTTAGAAAAACATAGTCTTCTCTCGAAAGACCAATTTGGTTTTAGAAAAGGTCTGTCAACAACTGACGCAGTCATACGATTAGTAGAAACGATTGTAGAAGGGCTGGAGAGTCGGAAAGCTACAATTAGTGTGTTTTTGGATCTCTCCAAGGCTTTTGACTGTGTTGACCACGACATTCTGCTTCAGAAACTACACACCTATGGGATCCGAGGAGTACCGCTTCAGTGGCTAGAATCCTATCTAACAAAAAGAACACAAATGGTTCAAATTTCCGAAGTACGATCTGGATATAGATGTCTAAGGTATGGAGTCCCACAGGGATCGATATTCTGACCCCTCTCTTATTCCTGATATACGTCAACGAAATTGGTTCATCACTACTGCATGGGTCACTCGTGCAGTATGCTGATGACACGACTCTCTGCTTTAAAGAAATTACAAATCAGGAGCTTGAAATCCATGCATACATGGATCTGAACAACTGCATTCAAAAATTTCAAGAACTAAACCTTAACACTAATTCGACTAAGTCCAATTTCATGAAGTTCTGTTTACGGAAGTCAGATTCCGAAGGAAATTTGACAGTGGCAATAGATGAAAATGAAATTGAGGAGTTAAATTCAACTAAATTCCTCGGAATATACCTAGATCGGGGTTTGACTTGGAATATACATGTTGACAGTCTTTGCAAAAAGCTTTCATCAAGCATTTATGTTTTGAGAAACTTAGCAAAATTTTGCCCTAACCATATAATGATGACAGCTTATCATGGTTTAGTTTACAGTCATCTCTCATATGGTCTGGCTTTGTGGGGAGGCTGCTCTGCCACAAACCTGACCAGAATATTTAGAATTCAAAAAATGGCAGTTAGAATAATTAGCAAATTACATTATAGAGAGTCGTGTAGGCCAGTATTTAAACGGTTAAACCTGCTGACGTTGCCTTGCCTCTATATTTTAGAGACAGCAACATATTGTATGTTTAAAACTGCACTGACAAGAGGCAGAGATATTCACAATCATCATACTAGAAGCAGAGATATATACAGAATTGGAAATCACAGGACGGTAGTCTACGAACACCTACCCTCACAGATTGGTGTTCGTATAATTAACAGACTCCCAGAATGTATTAAAAATGCTACAACGCCCAAGGCGTTTAAGAACCGTCTCAAGAAATGTTTGGCCAAACTGGCATTTTATAGTGTAGACGAGTTTTTTTCATATAATTGGGAAGCCACTGAATTTTAAAATTGATACTGGAGGACATTTTGGAGGTATAATTGGCGAATGAATGGGAATTTGGGTGCGTGAAAAAAAAATGTATGTTTGAAAGTGTTATTGTGATTGAATGGATGGCGAATTTTATTTTATTTATTAATGACTATTGCGATACAATTTTGTCAATTGTTAACAAGATGCAATAAAAAATATATTATTATTATTAAGTGTAGGTTAGGGAATGCAGTCTTGTTACAAGTTAAGGCCGGCTATTCCTTAAAAGTATCGTTAATTAATAGCCCAATGACAAATGAACAGTCGGTGGTTATCAGCTGAGCCCTCTAAAAATTTGTACAACTCTGATTGGGATCGAACTGAGGACCTTAAGCTTATGACCCTTGGCTTTAACCAACGTCACTACTGACCCAATCTTAAAGTTTTACACATATTTCTTTAAACTTGCACTGAACATTTAGAATTTTGATTTTATTTGATATGCTATACATATTTTAATTTTTAACTCAAAATACTAAACAAGAATACTTCTTAGCTAGATGGTTACCGTTCTCCATACCTAGAGGTGATTCGTTCTTTTTGGTAGACCAAAATTAATTAATTATTGTATGTTATTTGCATGTTTTAGCATGAATCTAATGTAATGCATGAATATTTATAACGTAGAGGGATATGTCGTTTAGGGATGGTATTTTGTAAAACTATATCATTTTCTGAACAGGTTTAGGCGCATTACAAAATAGTATTGGACCAAGCTGAAGGGTTTTCATAGCTTAACCATTGAAACTGATTGAATTGGCCATGCTGATGATCTGATTTGCACTTTAGACCACCCCCATGATTCTTACAGAGAAAATATTTAATTTAGTAATTACCCCTATGGCGAAAGGCTTTCGCATGATTATTACGAATGAATCCAATGTTAATGTATTTTAACACTATAATCTATAGTTAAAGACATGTAATATATATAGAAAGTGACCTTTAGAACGCACTGGTGTGAGTGAAATACAATGAGTGGTGGAAGTGAAACAGAGAATTACTCTTCCCCCACTGTGTAATTCCGTTAAAAAGTGTTATGGAAACCATGATTATATTAGACCCTTAAAATTGTTTTCTGTAGAGATAGTGTTTGTCCTAGGTAAGCCACAGGGCTCAGTCTTCCTTTCCCCCCAATCCCCAACTTGGCCAGGACTTCACTCGTTGTATAAAGTTCACGCACAGGCTTACAGGCCCAAGTCTGTTAGTTGAATGTTTATAACTTTTTTTGGGGTACCATGACAATACCCCAAAAAAAGTTACTTGTGTCAATGTGAATTAGGTGGGTCAATACCACTGTATGTATATGAGTGGGCAGGTGGGTCAATACCACTGTATGTGAATGGGTGGGTGGGTCAATACCACTGTATGTGTATGAGTGGGCAGGCAACTACAACAGTGGAGTGATTCTACACAAGTACAAGTACGTACGACAGCGGAGTGATTCTACAAAAGTTTCAGTGGCTTCTACGACAACCCTGTCACGTACACCCACCCATACAACCCACCCACCCACTGTAATATACGTACAGTATTTTTTACCCACCCACCCGCCCATACACGTACAGTGGTCTTGACCCACCCGCCCACCAATACACGTAAAGTGGCATTGACCCACCCGCCCACCCATATATACGTACAGTGGTCTTGGATGCAGACCACTGTACGGTGGTATTGGAATTACACACACAGTGGTATTCCAGCTAAAACTCCTGTGGTAGAGCTAAAACTCCTATAATGGCATATATTAAATTAATATAGAAGTTTGAGCAGCGGAGAGGAAATGTTCTCTCTCTATTACTCCAAACTCCCGTCTAAGCTCAACTTCTGCAACAGTGCTTTGTTGTAAAAAATAAGTATGTTACATTACATGTTCGTTTTATTGCTTTAATTATTATTAATTGTGCTATTATTAGATACTATTGACGGTTATTTGAATACAAAATAATGATTTAATTTCATCGTTATAGGATTTATTTGTTATTGTCGATCAAACCAGCTAATGGCGACCGCTGCTGATAACGTAGTTATGTGGAGCGAGACACTGCTCTGCCAATACGCCGTCTGCCGTCTACTTAGTTTCCTTGACAATGTTAAATCGAATTACACAGTGGAAGAAGAGTAGTTCTCTCTCTCTCTCTCTCTCTCTCTCTCTCTCTCTCTCTCTCTCTCTCTCTCTCTCTCTCTCTCTCATCTCTCTCCTCTCTCTCATC
>JAQJVL010010761.1:0-11075 GCA_035578905.1 Stictocephala bisonia
CAATGACCACACAAGGTCAGGGAGGTACTGTGGAGTGGTGGTTCCAGTGCTGCACCATGCGGGAAAAATCCCTGTTCAAATTTCCCGCACGGTTTGAGAGATGGTCCATAAGAGTTAAGGGTTAAGAGCTATGTCATTTTATTTTATTATTTATTCAAACTCATACAGTCACCATTAGACCAATTTGGTCATTGTTTTCTCTAACAATCCTTCATCCTTGAGGTATTACCTTTCTTTTGTTAAATAAAAAAAAAAAAAAAAAACACCCTTATACATGAGGAAGACAAAGGTTGTTGAACATTTGCCATGATTACGTAAAAATTACCAATCACGACGTTTCGATTTGGTAAAACCCAAACCTTTTTCAAGTGCTAAAAACTAAATTACATCTACACAAACATGTTATAAAACTACTTTCTTAAACTAATAAACTTATCTACGTTAGTAATTATCTAAATCTTAACCTAGATCAAAGAATGGGGTACAACAAAATTAACTTCTACTAAATATAAAAATGTTAACAGGGTTAAATTAATATAACCAATTAGGCGCTGCCAAGGTCACGATATCAACAAAAAATATTAAAACACAGTTAAATTAATATTCAAATCAGACTGAAAAGAGGTTACATTAACTAATCATAAATAAAATAAAAATATTTGCTAGCTGAAAAACACTATTAATCTCATTTCAGTCTGATTTGAATATTAATTTAACTGTGTTTTAACATTTTTCGTTGATATCGTGACCTTGGCAGTGCCTAATTAATTGGTTATATTAATTTAACACGTTTGCATTTTTATATTTAGTAGAAGTTCACTTTGTTGTACCCTATTCTATGATCTAGGTTAAAATTTAGATAATTATTAATGTAGATAAGTTTATTAGTTTAAGAACGTAGTTTTATAACATGTTTGTGTAGATGTAATTTAGTTTTTAGCATTTGAAAAAGGTTTGGGTTTTACCAAATCGAAACGTCATGATTGGTAATTTTCATGTAATTCATATTCATATTCATTTATTAACAAAATGCATACATTACAGGCATTATAACCCAATTACAATGTTGCACTAAAATAATACATTATTCACAGCTTACAGAAAAACAAACAACAAATAATAAATGTATTAAACATGCAAACAGACGAGATTATGCTCATACAAAATCTATTAGGTTATTTAATAATTACAACAAACTAAACATATAAAAAGTGGGTTAATAAATATTTAAATAAGATATTACAAGACAATTATTCTGCACATGCTCAAATAAAAACGTTTAATTAAAATATTTTGAAATTAATAAATTACAATGCCGTTAATTAGATCAATAAAAAATGTTACAATAAATTAATTTAACAATATACTAAATTAATGCATACTGGCTTTTACAGCTTTTAAAAAATCATGTAACGAAAAACTAAAAATATCAACACTTACGGAAAGCGAATTGTATAGCCTAATCATAACATTGAGTGGAGAGTTAGCAGACAGGTTGGTACGAGAAAAGCAGGGAGTGAACAACATACGACTCCTTGTATTAGGCCGAGGAAAATTGAATTGTAGTTTTGATAATAGAGCCGAGTCATCTAGCCCACCACCCACAAGCTTATGCAGGCAAGCCAACATAGCCACTTTCCGCCGCACACTCAGAGAGTCTAAATGAAATATCGATAGTAGCTCCGAATATGGAATCACTGTTGTAAAGTGATCAAATTCCTTGAAATACAAAAACCTCAAAAATTTTTTCTGAACATTCTCAACCATATCTGAGAGGTAAGCGTAATGATGGCAAATATCCAACAACCTTTGTCTTCCTCATCTGATACTCCATCATTAACAAATTTCAAAAACCCTTATACATGTTGATCCATTGTCGTGTCTTATGTTGAATCTTGAATGATTGTCTTTTTGTATTTTTGCTGTCTCATTTTTTATAGATGAAATATGTTTGTATTAAGCCAACTTCCTGCATGCCCGCTTTTTATTTCTTTTATAAAATTATCCGTTATTTTTTTGCTAAAACATTCTGTTATTATTTTTTTTACTATTCTATCTTCTGGCATTCATAAAATGTGCTCAAAGTATGACACCCCCCTCCCCGTATTGGTTCTATTTCTTTTCTAAACAGGATTTTAGTGGTTTCTTGTTTATGCATGTTCTGATAACTTGTCTCTCTTTTTTTATACATTGTCTAAGTGGTTTTTCTGGAGCTTCTCTACCGAGTTATGGAAATTTCCAAGTTTTGTAAAAGATTACAAATACCTTAACCTTTAAGAAAAGGTGTGTTCAAGCCAGACTTGATTGATAAATTATTAAAGTGCAATGAATAATTGTCCTATTAATATTAAAATCTAAAGAGTCCCAAGTTGTAGTATTAAATATTTTGAAATTGCAACCAATAAGATTTTGAGGAATAAAATCTGCTTAACCCTGAAAAATACTTTGGATTTTAATTTGGAAGATACATTTTTTCATTAAAATTCTTGTATTCTATCATCTAAGCCTATCTTAAGCCCACTTACTCTAACCGCTTAAGATTTATTTGTATTCCGTAGATAAACTCCAGATCCAATTTCTCATGAGGAAAAACATTTTATTGCTCAAGAATCCCAATATATACTTTTGAATCCCAATATATACTTTTATTCAATAAATTATAGAACACTTATTATATTTTTAAATATTTGAAGAATAAAATTTACAATAAATAAGTTAAAGTTTTGTTAGGTTTTTCAAACCTTCATTTTTAATTTAAAAGATTTTTAAAAGGTATTTTACTGTGATTAACTTTAGTTTTGGGTTATCTTTTTACTGTAGAATAAGTCTATTTCTGAACAAAATTTACATAAACTCTAGTTTTGTTGTAATCAAAGAGAAAATGTTATATTTGCCTTGTACAAATTTACATAAGTTCAAAAAGTGCTTAATATGTTAATACTTTAGTTATTGTTGATTTTGTTCAGCTATGCTTCAAGAAGGGAGATATTATAACAGTGACACAGAAAGAGGAAGGTGGCTGGTGGGAGGGGACCTTTGGCGATATTACTGGTTGGTTCCCGTCAAACTATGTGAAGGAGTATTGTACGCAAAGTAAGTACTGTAATGCTATAAAAATCCTTTTCAAATCCTATATTCACGCTGTATTTTTTATATTTCTTAATTTTTACTGCATAAATATTAATTTTTATGTTCATTCCATGCATTTCTTATATGTCCATCTATTTTTATGCCCTTTTATAAGTTTTTAATATACTGTTTAACAATGTAAAATCTAAATAATAAGCAATATTGAATAGAATAGAAACAGGAAAAATGCATCTCTAACATCTTTATCATAAACAAAAAGAAGTGAAACAAGTGATGTTCAATGCAACAGTGATCCTGTCAACTTCCATTTCTTATGTCAGACACTGTTTATTTAAGGTGGGCCCTCTATACCAAATATCACAGAGCAGTGCATCTACACAGTTGCATGGAAAAAAGAACCAGCCACAGCTGGATTCGAATGAATTCATCTTTGGTGCTGTTATCTTGCTACAGTACAACACTGTAGGCAGCTCATCTGGTTTAACACCGATGGTGAATTAGTATGTTTGTTAATAGCCCTTGATGTTTCTACAACGTCATTCCTTGTTAAGAGGTTAAACTGGAGTAAATTGAGAATAATATCATTATATTATTAAATGTGATACGGTAAGTTTGTTAATTATATAGAACAGGGCATTATTTTTTTTTTCTGAAAATTTAGTTCATAATAGATAATTAACCCTCCAGGTGCCGGGTTGAACTTTCTTGAGTGCTAGGCGTTTTTCATCATGTTTGCAACTGTATATAAAATATTTTTTAAATACTGTAAACCTAATGAAAATGGTACATATTACATATCATTATTTTCAGAAAAAACCATAGAATAAGAAAATATACTTATACAGGACTTACCTTTTCATGGTAAACTATTGCTGGATGTTATTCTTTACAAAGAAGACAATTCTTTTTCAATTTGTTCACTTTGAGTTCATATATCAGTTCACCAAAGACATAAAATTGAAAATCCAAGATAGACACATTGTAGAAAACTTAATAATAAACACAAAAATATATACATCTTATATGTTATCTTCTTGGACACATTCAGTTAGAGTATAAAATAGAAAATAGTCCCACGTAAAAAATCACTAATACATGACAAGTTACACACTTCATTGTAACAGGTAGTGTTTTTTCACTTTTACAACTCAAAAATGTTTTCAGTTCACAAAATATAACAATGAAAATCAATAAAAAAACTAAAATAATTAATTAAAAAATATATCTTATGTACAAAAATTTACATTCTGGAGCAATGACAAGTTGATTTATATTTACATTCTCTCAATGTCTGTTCATTCAGTTCGTCTAACACATTTCTTATTGCACTAGACCTACTTAATTCACTCATTTTTATGATAAAATATAATAAAACACAAAATAAAACAATAATAATAGACTACAATAACAAACTACAATGTAAACAAACACCGAGCGGCAATACACTGAACAACTAATCGGTGTGTGTTGAAAACAAAACATACGCTTCTAAACAACTGTTGTATAGAGGCAGTCTTGAAGCAAAGACGTATTCCATAGAGTATAACATGTTCCGCGTTTCTTCTACTTCAATACTATATAACATACTTTGTAATATTCAGTTGTTTAAAGCCGCTAGTGCGTTTTAAATAGATTGTGTACCTAACATCGCGCTACGCAATGTCAGCACTACAACGGCGAGCACTGACATCGTACTACACGATGTCAGCACCTGGAGGGTTAACGAAGAAACAATAATATGATCTTTTTTTTCAGCGGATAAGTTGGAAAATTTTTAGGAAAATAAAGAAACATTTTTCATCTTTATAGCATTGTGGGTAATCAAATTAAGCAGAATTTAGGTCTGATCACGAATATGGCAAGGTTTCTATATTTGCACAATATGAATACTCGCAATGCTATATTTACAAACACATTTGTCCTGATTTTTATAATTTTTCCAGCTTTCCAACAAAAAAAGATTATATTCTTGTTTCTCGGTAATTCATCTACAATGTAAAAAGTTGTCTCCAAAAAAGGAGTATTTTTTCCTTATTTAAATACTATAAGGTTCTAACTTGTAATATGGATATTTTAAAAATAACTAGCCTCTCTTAGAAAAGTCATTAACATAACAATTATGATTAAAGTGTTTTAGTATATTGCTTTTCTTTTCATAGATTCAAAGATTTATTTGGCCATTCAGTACATTGCAATACAATAGGCTAAGTCAAAAGATATTATTCTAAGTATTTAATAAATACTAATCATGCTAAAAAAAATAAAACCAAACTAAAAAAGCACAAAATCACACATGCTAAAACTAGTAAATTATATCAATATATAGATTATCTAAAACTAGCAAGTCACACAGCTAAAATAAATAAAAACAAACCAAAACAAAAGCAAGGCAAGCCTGCATGCAGCACCCCATGCAAGGAGAAGAAAACCAAGCAAACACAAACCTGAACTAAGAATATAATTGGTTCAAATGTTATATTTGAAGTTTAGATCTGTAAGTTTCAAGGCATGTACTTGATTTGCCAAAAATACAAGTTTACCTAGGCATTCTTTAAACTTAATTTTTACCTACAGAGAAGATATAATATAGGTTTGTTCATTGAGTTAATTATATGCCTGATGATAATATTGGTGTTACAGATAGTCTAAGTCCTGTCACAGCCACACCTTTGGACCTGACTGCTCAACAGAAGGTGTATAGGAGCGTAGTTCTCAAGGACCTTATTGACTCAGAAAGAGCACATGTGACAGAACTACAGGGCCTCGTCAAGAACTTCCTCCGTCCCCTCGAAACCTCAGACATGTAAGTCTTGGTTTCTAATCACAAGTCAAAGACAGTGATGACTCACTTACTTGTAAAGGTTATCAGTTTTCCAAATATATGTCAGTACCAACCAGTTACTATTATATTACAGACTACTGCAACCCCGTAGCTTACAGTTCTGTTTAACAGAGCTCCTCCATATATAAGACACAAAGAGGCACTTCTCAGAGGGTTCAAAAAGATCCTATCTACCCATTTTGCGAGATATCCCACATCATGTAGGGCGACTTAAATCTAGAAAACTACCTCTTCGATAGTATTCAAATTAATCTCGAAAAAATCTTTGCCAAAAACCAACTGAGCCTTAAACCTGGGATATCTTTGAAGATCGAAACAAGTTTCTGATATCAGACCTTATGGCTGTCATCGATGGAATGAAACTTCCTCCTAAGGAATGGACTATGTTGAGTCACTTCCACACGGTGTGTGAAGATACAACTATTGGAAATATAGGTGGGAAATGGCAAATGATCAGTCATGTGATCACGGAGTTAAATCTATGGATTACAAACTCATAATTATAGCACTAAATATAAAAGAGACGTAGTAACCTTATGACATAATCTTAAAATGTTCAACAAAAAACCAACATATGCGGGATCACTATTTCTGCAAAAACTTCCTATTGACTTAAAACCATGAGCAAAATTTGAAGAAAATTCGTTTACATCTTAAAGAGTACTTAACCCAAAAATCTCTTTTTTATAGAGGAATATGAGGAATAATCTTCGTAAAAAATATAATAAAGGCAATAATGTTTGGATCAGAACAAATATTAGGAGCTTATTTTGTAAATTTAAATTTCCCATTACTTTTTTTATAATTTGAATTGTTAGAATTAATTTCTGATGCTATTATTTGACAGATATACACAACAATTTTTAATATTGCAAAAAAAAGGATAATATTAATATAAACTGCCGTAGTAAGGTATCAAACCATAGGTATTTATTTCCCAAATCATATTATATGTTGTATTTTGGGAGAGGCAATGTTTAAGGGCTCTGCCTCCCAAATAAAAAAGTATGCTCCAAAACTCAAAATTGGGTAATATTAAACTAATATACCCAAGTGGAGTATCAAATTAAAGGTATTCTTCAATTAATTACTAATATACCGTCAGATATTAGAAAATACTATGTTTGTGGGCTCCACTGCCCCTAAAACCAATATGCATGATCAAACGGGTTAAAATCCGTAGGCCGATCTCCCTCACGAGGCGACCTTCCGAGACCCAAAAAATGGGACTGTAGCAGAGTGCCTTGGTGAAGCTGCAGACCGAGTTCTGTCAACAGTTTGAAATTTGTTGTGATGTTTATTACGATTGTTTCGTTATCTTTATGCCATCTTTAGATACAATGCCAAAAAAGGGTTCAATGAACTTAATAAAACAAAAACAGTATAAATTGACATTTAAAAATATATATACAGATATATCTGTCATAACAATTAAGTTATTCCAGGTGTAGTGGTGTTATCAGCTTGCCTTTGTTTCCTCGGTGTTGTTTCCTGATTTAAAATACTATTAAAAATTTAATGGGATTTAAACTGTAATTTATCATTTAAAATATTTTTATCGTGGTTTTTTTCTAGTACGCGCTTTATATATCTTGTATTCTTCAAGAGTATCTTGCTTATTTCCTTTACTGCATGTATGTAGAATTTGTAGGCCAGTATTCAAATCACTAATTTCATGGTTTTCTTCAATCAGATACTGGGCGAATGTTGATTTTTGTTTGTCTATTTTCGGGTTAGGGTGTTCTTTATATCTGGTTTTGAATTAACTGGTTTTGAATATAAATGCTCGGATAACTAGCACATTTAATTTTATACACACCTGACTTGTCACCTTTCTCAATATCTTTTTTTGTGGTATTTAATTGATTGAGGGTCTTATTTTCTTGAAAGCTAGTTCAATTCCATGTTTTTTTTAATCCTTTAGATACAGTATGTTGTGTATAGTGTGTGAGTATTCTATTCATACATATTTTTGTCTCATGGCTCTACATTATTTTGATTTTGTCTATTTCTTTGCTTTGTTATGAGCCTGTCAACCATATGGCCTCATATCCGTTTGACTGAGTAATGTGTTTAAATATGTTTAGTTCTTTCTCATAATTATTGCGTGACAGGGGAACATTTAACCTGTTACCGAGTGATGCAAAATGATCCCAAACGAGTACGGACGTCTTTGGACGTCTGTGCCCAAATGAGTATGGTCGTCTTTAGACGTCCCTAATATTTATTTTAAATTTCAGCTATAATTAAATGTCGATGTAAGTGTATGAACTTCCATATGATACCCGCATCCTATTGGCCACCAATGGGACTACAGCTGTACTTTAGTCAGCTGATAGATGACGCTTCAATGCCAGCTGTAGTGTTTCCCTCGCATTTTCGTTGCGCGCCAAATCTGTTTCTCCTCGTGTCTAACCTTATTGCGTTCTGCTATATTTACGTTTCGTTCATCTATAGTAGGCCTAATTACATTTGGTATTTTGCCAGTGTGATATTTTGTTTATTTGTATATAGTTATCTTGTACGTGTTACAAAGTAGTTGTATTTAGTTATTTTCAGCGTTGTACAGTAAAATATATTTTTTCTTTTCCGTGTTGTATTGTAAATATGTTAAAAAGTTTGTCAGTGTTGTACAGTAATTAGTTAATTTTATTCATCGGTGACTTATTTATTACAATGGACTCTAACAAGCGATATTTAGATCGAAGTGATGATATTCGTGAAGCAATATTTAGTGACAGAGAGGACGATTCACTGCTAGACAACTATGGTGAAGTAATTGGATCTAATGTGGATAGCTTGGGCTCAGAGTATGAATCAAGTGATGAGAGAGAGGATAATACATTTGACGAAAGTCTGCCTTCACACGATCATTCAAATGGTGAGTCATCTGTTGTAAATAATGTAGAAATGGAAGAAAATAATACTCAACCTCTAATAATTGATGATGATGTTGCTGAACAAATGTCAAATAATATTGATCTTTGTCCTGTTTGTAAATGGCACCACGATGACGATTTTCATCCTAAGATAAATAACTTTGATTCATCCAAATCTAAAGTACTTATATTTGACGAACTAAAAGAAACTGATTGGAAAGAAATAGATTTTTTCCATGAAATTTTTGATTTTGATTTTATTTCACATATAGCTGAAGAGACTAATAAATATTATAAAGAGTGTTGTAAAGGCGTTTTGTCTGAATACTCTAAATTAACCAAATGGGTACCAACAAATGCTGATGAACTGTATTGTTTTCTAGCTACGTCCTTGCTTATGTCTCACTGCAAAAAAAATGCAGTAAAACAATATTGGTCAACAGATCCTCTAATTGAAACACCGATTTTTTCAAAATTATTTTCTCAAGATTTTGTACGACGCTCACCTGTTATTACGACGCTTATTACATTTTGATGATAACAGCAAATCCACAAGTAAAGATAAATTATATAAAATTAGGACAGTTATTGAGACATTGAGGAAAAAATTTAGTTCTGTGTTATATCCTGGTAGAAATTTAGTAATTGACGAAAGTCTAATGTTGTGGAAGGGGAGACTTTCCTTCCGTCAATATTTGCCAAATAAAAGAAAACGTTTTGGCATAAAATTATTCGTTCTGTGTGATTGTGAAACTGGGACAGTTCTTGATTTCATTGTCTACACAGGAAAAGGAACTGATATTGAACATGGGAATGTTGAAGGAGAGCTGTCTTCTAAAGTCATAAAAACTTTGATGATGCCTTACTTGAATAGTAATCATATAATATTCATGGATAATTGGTATAGCAGTCCAACTTTATTTGAGTGGCTTATTCAAAATGGAACAGGGGCTTGTGGAACAGTAAATCCAATCAGGAAAAATCTTCCATGTTTACCGAAAAAGATGAAAAAGGGGGAAGTTGTCGTACGTCACACAGAAAACATACTAACAGTAAAGTGGTGTGACAAGCGCCCAGTAACGGTTTTATCTACCGTTGATCGACATGAAATGGTGTCTGTTGATACCAGATCAAAAAACAATGTACTAAAACCTAAATGTATTGTGAACTGTAACGCAAAATGGGAGCAATAGATAAGAGTGATATGATGATGTCATATAACGACTCTACCAGAAAAACCATCAAGTGGTATACAAAATTATTTTTACACTTGTTGGACATTGCTGTACTAAATTCGTACTACTTGTATAAACAAATGATGAAACTAAAATCACCAAATACTAAAATACATTTGATGGACTTCAGGTTGAATCTAATACGACAGTTATTAGAAACACATATGTTACCCAGAGAGGAGGCAGCTGTTGCACGCCCGGTGAGTGGTGACAAACAGGCGCTCCGTCTGTCTGGCCGCCATTTCATGCGACCACTCCCAATGAGAGAGGGTGGAGCCAAAAGAAAACAAAGGAAATGTTTTGTATGCACTCATACTACACGGAGGGCTTCACAGCGCAAAGACACGGCCTATGAGTGCTCCAAATGTGAAGTTGCACTTTGCATTTACCCATGTTTCGAACAATTTCACACAATGGAAAAATTGTAATTTTGCTAATTATAATCACAGTTTCCACCATTTTGATTTGTAAATATTACCATATTGTATCTTAAATTACTATTTTTAATAAAGTATAACGTTTATTAATAATTGTAGAATTTTTTTTTTCGTACTCCCTGGGGTCACTCTAATGGTAAATGCTGCACTCACTAACAGTATGGAAATATGGACGTCTTAAGACGTCCGCACTCCTCAACAGGTTAACATTCTGTATATCATACTATTGTGTGCTGCATACTTTTGTGATGTAGGATGATAAGATGTAGAGTGGATAGTTTGGTGTGAGGTGGTTGGTTTTCTGTAAATACTGTAATCAAATTTGTTATTTATTTTGTTTATTGTCAAATATAAAAAGTTTATTTAATTTGATTGTTCAATTTCCATAGTGAGTAAGATTTGGGGTTATACTGTTGAGATAATTGTATAATAATTCAAGCTGTTTAACATTTCCGTTGAACAGAAGCATTGTATCATCAACATAGCGATTGTATTGTACTATTTTACTTTTTTGTTTATTATGATCTGAGAATATAAATTCATTTTCTATGTAGTTTAAATAAATATTGGGAAGTATGCATGACAAAGGTAA
>JAQJVL010010762.1:0-11070 GCA_035578905.1 Stictocephala bisonia
CTTTGGCAGCTGCAATCGAAACGCCGCAGGCCGGCTCAGGACCAGTGAAGGGCTTGAGAGCCCCCTCCCTAGCCAAGGCATCGGCCTGCTCGTTGCCTTCTAGTCCCCTATGTCCTGGGATCCATTCCAGCGAGACCTGGTTTCTTGATCCCAGGATACTGAGGGTCTCCACGCATTCCCAGACTAGACCAGATGAGACCTTCCAGGAGTCCAGAGCCCCTAAGGCCGCCTGACTGTCTGAGAGGATGCGGATGTATTTCCCACAAACCCCTCTCTCGACCGCCTGGGCGGCACAATGAAGGATTGCGGTGACTTAAGCTTGGAAGACGGTGCCATAGGCTCCCAGGCTCACGCTAGCGTTGGTCCTAGGGTTGCCAGTATAGACGCCAAATCCAGCTCTGTTGTCCATTCTAGACCCGTCTGTGAACCACACAACTCGGTCGTGAGAAGAAACCGGGCTACCAACACCGTCCCAGTACTCCCTCGACCTGAGGTCCACAGTATAGGGTCTAGCGAAAAGGAGCTTAGTCCCAACAAAGTCAGACTTCATTGAGAGTATCTCGTCATTTACTAGATTGGTCACTGAGGAGTGACCTATGCAGGACCCCCTCCAGTGGCCAGTTAGCTGAAGCCTATAAGCCGCCGCCCGAGCCTCCCCAATAATGAAGAGATCAAGGGGCGGCAGGTTGAGAAGAACCTCCAGTGCAATAGAAGGGGTCGACCTAAAGGCCCCTGTCATGCACATGCAGGCAAGTCTTTGTAGGCTAGAAAGCCTACCCCGGACTGTTACCTGGTTGACCTTAGGCCACCAGATCAAAGCCCCGTAAGTAATTTGTGGTCTGATGACCGCTGTGTAAAGCCAGTGGCAGACATGGGGTGACAGGCCCCATGTAGAGCCCACACAGCGCCTAGTGGTAACAAAGGACCACTTAGCTATGCGGATGACTTTATCAAGATGCAAGTTCCATGTCAGTTTCTGATCAAGGATTACTCCCAGATACTTAACCGACGATGAAACAGGCAGAGACACCCCCCCAAGGGCCAGGCCTCTGAAGGAGCCCTGAACCCTTTTTCTGGTGAAGGGAACTATTACTGTCTTGGAAGGGTTTATTGCAAGCCCTTCTCTTGCACACCAGGAGTTCACTGCTTCCAGACTGTCGTTCATGATGTCCGTAACAGTGCCCTGGTACTTGCCACGGACCAGTAGGACTAGATCATCCGCATAGCCCTGTATGAAAATGCCCTTTTCAGTGAGGCTGACTAGGAGATCATCCACCACCAGGTCCCACAGGAGGGGTGAAAAAACTCCCCCCTGCGTGCATCCCCGGCTCGCAGAAATCTCCACCACCTCACTTAGAAGGGTTGATTGAATTCTTCTGCCCCGTAACATGTGGTCGACCCACCTACAAATGGTAGGCTCTACACCACGTTGTCCCAGAGCACGAATAATTGACTGATATGAGGTGTTGTTGAATGCCCCCTCAATATCCAAAAAGGCTCCTAGAGCGATTTCTTTATTCTCCAGGGAATGTTCAAGGTGTCTGACCAGACAATGGAGGGCAGACTCACAAGACTTCCCCGGGAGATATGCATGCTGATTTCGATGTAAAGGGGAGTCTTTAAGCGCCCCTTCTCGAATGTAAAATTCTACGAGTCTCTCCATGGTCTTCACCAGAAACGAGGAAAGACTAATTGGCCTAAAGGATTTGGCGTTTGTGTAGTCGCCACGACCCTGCTTAGGAATAAAAACTACTTTGCTGACTCTCCAGGACTGAGGAATATACCCGAAGGCAAGGCTCGCTCTGAAGATTTCGCAAAGTAGAAAGTGGAGGTTCGGTGGGCCCTTCTGCAACAGTGCGGGGAAGATGCCGTCGCCTCCTGGCGATTTAAATGGGCTGAACTTGTCGATTGCCCATTTAACTTTGGAAACGGTGACTATGCGTCTAGCTTGCCTCCAGTCCTCTCGAGTTGCCCTAGGTATAGGGCTAATCTCTCGAGGGCCAGAGACTTCCAGAGCATCGTCAACGAGATTCCCTGGGAAGTGACAATCCAGAAGGAGCTTGAGCGTTTCGCCAGGTAGAGTTTTCAGTTCCCCTGAGCTGGTTCTAAGACTGCCCATGGGGTTGAAGATAATGTAGATGTAGTTGTCTGTCACTATTATCTCTTTCACACCTTCCCATCCTCCAAAAACAAAGTGTCATGATCCTGCAGCCATATAAATGTAGTTGTCTGTTACTGTTATCTCTTCCACACCTTCCCATCCTCCAAAAACAAAGTGTTATGATCCTGCAGCCATATAAATGTAGTTGTCTGTTACTGTTATCTCTTTCACACCTTCCTATCCTCCAAAAACAATGTGTCATGATCTTACAGTCATATGAATGTAGAAGTCTGTCTCTGTTATCTCATTCACAATTTCCCATCCTCCAAAACCAAAGTGTTTTTTTTTTTCTACAAATTCATACAATTTTATTGCATGATTCTATAAGTGGTGTTTAGTTTTATATCAGATTCCATTTAATAATTAATTTCACAACTAACATAAAAGTACATAATTCAAACCATGGCCTGTGTACGTAAGAATGGTCAAGATCTTTACACATAACCCAACTTGTATGAGATAACTCAGTTGGTCTCATTGTACATATATGGTTAGACAAAACACATTAATTACTTAACTCTTATAATATTTCAATTATTATTATAGATCCTGCATTGATTTAAAGAAAATGACTTTGTTCTCACAGTTATATCCTCACCCCACTCCCTAAGAACAGGGGAACAAATCAACTTATATAGGCCTAACTGCTAAAACACCTTTCATTCATTAACATAAACTGAGTTACTTATTTAATGGAAGAAAATAAGATAAAACTAAGATTAACAGATATTTATTGACATATGGCAGTTCAGTCTACAAGAAGTTACACCGCAACTATGCAAATATAAAATTTGACCTTTGCCTACTATAACTGGGATTAGTAGTTACTATATAGATGAGGGTAGTTAAGGTTTAGCTGTTGTATAGGGAAGATAACTGAGTGTCAGGCTTGTCAGTTAGCTGAAAATCAGACCAACACTACATGGTTTGGATTCCACGTAAAGCTGTAGGTCCTTTAGTTGCCCTGGCTACTATTAAATCGCTCTTTTTGAGGAAGAGTCGACCTTAGTAACAATGACTACACTCATTCATCTATACTCACTACAGTGTTACTACACTCATACATCGGTGTCTTATGAATGAATAGTGTTTTTCTCTTACCATAATACTGCACATATAATGTCTATGTAATAAAAATGTTAAACCAAGTTGAACTTGTTCTAATTAGTACCTCTAAAAATAGTATGACAATTTTGAACTGAATAAATGTTATTAAGGTGATTTTTAAAGATTAATTTTGCTAAATAATCAATTACTGAAATTGATTTGACTTCCTTAACCAATGGCTTCAGAGGAAAAATGAACCAGGTTCAACAACATACCAACAGTACTTCAGCAAACTACTATTTGAATACTCAGAGAGTAAACTAAGATTAGGTTTTAATTTACGCATAGAACAGTTAATATGCCTCTTAAATTTATAAAAAGTATAGTTTGAAAGTTCTCAACATTGAAAGTATTTTCTCAAATTACGTTTACTGAACTTTAAACTTAAAAATAGCCCATCATATGCCCTAAATAGTTTTCCATTTATTTGCACCTTATCTTTTTTTTCTTACTTGCATTTAAAAACTCTTGATATATGTCTGCTAAATATTTGTATAGATTAACTACGATGCACAAATATTTGTATCAGAGTAAACATGCATCCATTAATTTTATAATAATACAAACTATTTATATTTGTAACCCTTAAAATGTTGCATAATGGTACATGATAACAAAATAATTTATTGATCAGTAGAGGTGATATGTGGAATAACAACCTTTACATGGACTGTGCACTGTGACTCATTTCTGTTGAAACTAGACCAAATGCAATACCTGTGATATCTTTATCAACATGAATTACATATTGTCACAACTCAGCTCCAGGTAATCGTTCTAGGAAATGTCAGTGATAGTATTCTGCACGTTCCTGAATTTTTCATATAAACAAAAGCCCCTAAAGATTGCTTCAGTGGTTTTGCAACTAAGCAGTTTTTGTTTGTTTTTCTTTTTTATGAATAAATGTTATCTTTAAATTAGCTAACTTTTTGTCTCCAAAAATTAAATTAAATTTAGAATAACAATTCATGTTTATAGTGATGGTTACCTAATCCAATATACAGCATAGAAAAAAAAACCCTGTATATAGAAACGCTTTTACTTACAACTTTTCTATAATTTAACTGGTAAAAATGAAATCTTGTACATCATCATGGTTACAAAGAACACACTTTTTGACGCCATTAGTGACATTTCATCTTTTCAGGAGGACGGCCCACGTGGAGTTGAACGAAAATCTTCAACGTAAGCCTAGGTCGAGTTTGGTATCAAATTAAAGGTATGTTAAATAGAAATTAGCTGGCTCAAACTGGACCTCGAAAGGTCTATCCTCTCCAGAGTAGCGATCATTTGAATTTCAAATTTACTAGCTTGAAAAAAATTTTTCTACTGCTATTTAACAATTTTAAGCAAATTATTCTAATAAAAATCATTCTTTATGGAACACAATAACTAAAAAAAATTAAATGTTCATATTATCTATGAAAAAAAATAAAGTTGTTGTGAAAGCATAGAAAATATGGATACGCTTTCTCACAATAACTTTATTTTTTTCTATAGATAATTTGGTAATTTAGTTTTTTTGAGTTATTGTTTTCCATAAAGAATAATTTTTTATCACAATAATAATTTACTTAAAATTGTTAAATAGTGGAGAAAAAAAATTTACAAATTAGTATATTTTAAATTCAAATGATCGCTATTCTGGAAAGGATAGACATTTCGAAATCCGGTTTGCAGCAATTAATTTCGATTGAATAGACCTTTAATTTGATACCAAACTCGACCTAGGCTTACATTAAAGATTTTCGTTCAACTCCAAATGGGCTGTTCTCCTGAAAAGATGAAATGTCACAAATGTGATTTTACTTTAAGAATAAGTAAGTCGTGGAACAGTTACATTTCTTTCAAAGTATGCTTTGCTAAAGTATGCTTTCTTTCAAAGTTTGTCTTGTCCAAAGCCGTTCAAAATATATAATTAATTGTAAATTTGTTTATGATAACATAAGATTACTAAAGCCTCGTTTCCATCCATACAAATCCCAGACACAAGTCATGTGACACTTGCCATGAAAATGATCTTAGTATTTCCATTTCAAGCAACTTACGTAACATTTGGTTATACTGTAGTTGTAGCTTGGCACATTGTTGTCTCTGACACTTTACGCACAACATGTTGCAGACCGCTTTTATACAGCAACTTGTGCTGGTACATGTCTTTCGACTTGTTGTGGGACAAATTTATAGAAATGAAAAAGGGGTTTGACAAACAAAATTTGTAGGTAAAGTTTTTTTCTAACGAATATTGAGAATGTTTCTTCCAATTATTGTTATGTTAATTATATTGGAGTGTTATAGCAAACTAAGACCAAATTAAATTGTACATTGGTGTAAAATATCCAGATTGTTAATCTTAAAATTGTTATGAATTAGAATTTGAACATAGTTTTACAAGGAACGGACAATATTGTGCTCTAGATTTTTGCCAATTAAAAACAAATTATTGTAAAGATTGTAATTTTGAACTTAAAAATGAGGCAAAGAGGGGGAGCTGCAATGAACTCTTTTATACCCATTTTCTTAACAGATAAGCTACATTTTCCTAACCTTACCAATCCACGTTCGCCAAATGTCCCTAATATCCAATCAAAACATGAACTCAAGCCAGCTGATCACAATAGAAAACATTACGATGACCTAATGTAGCAACAACCACTTCAATAATATGTTTTAGGATTTGCATATATGTGTCTGTTTCTGTTTCAGAGTCTGTTCAATACTATCTGTGAACTAATAATAACAGACAGTTGACTGACTTATATGTGTAGCAATAAGAGTTTATATTGAATTTAAACTAACATGCTGTATTTAACCATATGATAATGTTTATCATGTGTGTTTATTCAATTATGTTGACTTAATTTTTCTTAAGAAAATAAGTGTTACCTTTTTACAATGTTTATTAAAAGTCTAACAACTTTATTATAATTTCTTTATGTTTTATTTGGTTATGGGCCCAGATAAACTTTGTAAATATATCTAAAATGGATATGAAAGTACAGATAGCAAAGCTTGATGGAGCTCAGTCTTGGCGTAGATGGAAAAGGCAAATGGAATTGATGTTGAAGCATCATGGGGTCCTGGATATTGCAAAAGGCCAGAGAACTATGCCTGGAATAATCCTGGACGAGCTTGCTGATAAAGATACTGAAGAAAAAGGACTAATTGAGAAAACACACAGAGAGGCGGTAAGAGCATATGAGAAGGATGATTCTCTAGCCCAGGTTCTGATGGTAAGTGCTGTAGATGATGCTCATGTTGAATTAACAGCAACTTGTAACTCAGCTATGGAAATTTGGCAGAAATTGTTAAGTATTTATGAACAGTCTTCTAGCCAACGGTTAGATAGGGTTTTAGAACAGTTTTTCTCTGCCAAAAAGACTGATGATGAGGAGTTAGTTCAGTACATTTCTCGTTTGCAATTAACATTTAGGGAAGTAAATGAGGAATTGCAAAAGCACAAAGCTAATATTTTGCCTGATATTGTACTTATGTCCAGAATTATGAGCACATTGCCGAGCGAATTCTTTGAATTTAAAAGCGTATGGGTAAGCATTCCTGTTGTGGACAGAAGTGTCGATCTTTTGATTGAGCGGGTCAGGCTCATTGAGTCAAGATTACCTTCTAAGAATGCAACAAGTGGAGGGCATGCGTTACAGATAAACAAGAAAATATCAATGACATCAACTGGTGTTAGAAATGTTAATGAGAAACCTCTTATCAGTAGTTCAAAGGTAAAATGTTTCATTTGTAAAGGACCGCATTTTGCAAACAAGTGTCCTCAAAACTAAGCTAAAAACTGATAAAAAGGGTGGGAGCTCTTCTAAGGAGAACCAGAAGAAATCAAGTCCGTTTTTATGTTTTGTAGCTGACGGTCAGAATTATGATACTTTCATCCTTGACTCTGGTGCATCGCAACACATGTGCTTTAAACGAGAATATTTTGATACTTACCAGAATTATTCTAAGCCTGTTTCAGTTACTGTAGCTAATGGAGATGCGATCTATGCTGAAGGTGAAGGCGACATCCGTGTTCTTGTACAAATCGGCAAGAAGCAAACTATCCGAGTGTTGGGGGGAGTATGGTTTGTACCCGAACTTGGAAGAAATCTTCTTTCTGTGTCTAAGTTAGTTGAAAAGAACTACATTTTTAAGGCTAGTAAAAATAAATGTGTTTTTATGAGGGATAATAAGCCACATTTATTTGGACATAATGTCAATGGTCTGTATGAATTGGAAATGTCGGTTATACAGAACAAATCTTCTGTACAACTTGCAAATAGTACTAATAAGACGTTGCAAGAGTGGCATGAGAGTTTAGCTCATCAAAATAAGGCTTATGTGTATAGGTTTCTGCGTGCTCGTGACATTCCAGTAGAAAACGATGACATTTTCTGTGAGGGATGTGTATTAGGTAAGCAACACCGGGAAACTTATCACACACGGACTGTAAAACCTGAGAAGCCTGGGGAGATTATAAGTGGTGACTTATGTGGACCAATGGAAAATTTATCTCTGGGTGGTAGTCGATATTGTCTAGTGTTGAAGGATTATTACACTAAATTTCGACGTGTTTTCTTTTTGAAGGAAAAGACAGAGGTGCCTGATTGTTTGTCAATATTCTTCAGTGAGTGTAAGACTGTGGGACATGTTGTTAAAACTTTTATGAGTGATGGCGGGACGGAATTCTGCAATGCCAAAGTGAAAAAGCTACTTTCTGAACATGGCATTTCTATGAGAACAAGCATGCCTTACACACCTGAACAAATGGGTTCTGTGGAACGTGAGATGCGTACCTTGGTGGAAGCAGCACGTAGCATATTACATGCTAAGAAACTGTCCTTGTGTTTGTGGGCTGAGGCTATGAACACTGCCTGTCATGTTATCAACCGCACTGGTCCGTCTGTTGGTGGTAAAACTCCTTATGAATTGTGGTTTCAAAAGGGTCCTACTCCAATTGAACACTTTCGTCAGTTTGGTGCTGATTGCTAAGTCCACGTGCCAAAACAAAAGCGAAGGAAATGGTCAGTTAAATCAGTTCCTGGAATATTAGTTGGGTATTGTGACGAGCAAGATGGCTATAGAGTCTATGTTGCACCAAAGATTATGACAAGCAAAGATGTTGTTTTTAGGCCAATTGCTTCAGATAATATGAAGAGTAATGCATCTGTCAACATTCAATCTCCTCTCCAAACCCAGGGCAATGAAGAAGATGTTGAAGTGTTTAGAGAATCTCAAGACCAAGACGTAGATATTAGAAATGTGGAAGTGGAAGATGACAAGTCTGCTGAAAATGATGAAGGAGGAGTCGTAAATGAAGAAGATGACACCCAACCTCAACGTCAGGGACGCCCTCCTGCGTATCTACAAGACTATGTCTTACTTGCCGAGGCTGGTCCTACCTATGAGGAAGCAGTAAATAGTCCTGATTGGTGGCATTGGCAATCTGCTATGAACGACGAGATGGCGTCAATGAATGAAAATGAAGTTTTTGAGTTAGTTCTTCGTCCAAATAATAAGAGGATTATCGGTCTGAAGTGGGTTCTTACTATGAAACAGAATCCTGAGCGCTATAAGGCAAGGTTAGTAGCAAAAGGATATGCTCAAAAGTATGGCGAAGATTACAACGAAACCTTTAGCCCTGTAGCAAGATGGGATACAATAAGATGTCTTTTGAATGTGGCTGTTCAAGAGGACCTTCACTTGAAACAATTTGATGTGAAGACTGCATTCCTTTATTCAAAACTGAATGAAGACATTTATACTTGGCAACCTGAAGGTTATAATGACAAGAGTGGGAGAGTTTGGAAACTCAAACGCAGTTTGTATGGCCTAAAACAAAGTCCAAGATGTTGGAGTAAACTTCTTAAGGAAAGTATGCTTAAGAAAGGTTTTAGCCAAAGTACTGCTGACCCATGTTTGTATATTCGTAACAAGAATGGTACAAAAATGTATATAGTAATTTTTGTGGATGATGGTCTGATTGCTAGCTCAAATAAACAAGAGGTATCTGATTTTATTGCGGAATTAGAACATGAATTCAAGCTGAAAGTTACTGATCCTGAAACTTACCTCGGGATGGAAATTCACAGAGCTGAGGGCAGAATTTCTTTGAGTCAGAAGTTGTACATCAAGAGTGTAATAGAGAGGTTCAGGATGGCAGACTGTAATCCTGTTGGCACTCCTTTATGTTTAAAGCATGAAGAATCATCGGAGGAAGACAAACCTTTACCTAAAAGTGTTCTTTTCCGAGAAGCTGTGGGCAGTCTGATGTACATCATCAATACAAGACCAGACATAAGCTGTGCAGTAAATATGGTTGCACAGAAGTTGAATTCTCCTTCTATGAAAGCATGGAGTGATGTGAAGAGGATTTTCCGCTATCTCAAAGGAACAATGGACTACAAGTTGACTTATTCAAAAGGTCAGAATATTCTACATTGCTATAGTGATGCAGACTTTACAAATGATGAAACAAGAAAATCACGCACTGGGTATCTGTGTATGTTTGCTGGGGGCATCGTTAGTTGGTCTTCTGTTAAGCAACATTGTGTTACTCTGTCAACAACAGAAGCAGAATTTGTTGCTGCAAGTGAGGCTGCTAAACAGATTGTATGGCTGCAAAGTATGTTGAATGAGATGTATGGACAAAAGATCAACGCTGTTCTTTTTGTGGACAATGCTGGGGCCGTTCGACTAGCAAGAAATGCTGGGGAGTTCCATAAACGCTCAAAACACATCCATGTGAGGTACCAGTATGTTCGTGAACAATTCCTTGCAGGAACATTTGATGTGCGACATGTTGCTGGACATGAGCAGCTTGCTGATTTCCTTACGAAGGGTTTGTCGGTTACAAGACTGAAGAACCTTCTGGAGCACGTTAGTTTGAGGGCATATTGAATTTAAACTAACATGCTGTATTTAACCATATGATAATGTTTATCATGTGTGTTTATTCAATTATGTTGACTTAATTTTTCTTAAGAAAATAAGTGTTACCTTTTTACAATGTTTATTAAAAGTCTAACAACTTTATTATAATTTCTTTATGTTTTATTTGTTTATCAAGTATTTGTGTAAGAATACATCTATTTTCTTAAGAAAATAGAACATTACATTACATAATACATTATTAAAGAAAGTTTAAATCTGATATAGTATTTAAATAAAAGAAAAAGTCGTTATCCATCCAGCAGCTTGTCAGGTTTTCTTACCTAATGATATTATACTTGGACTAACAACACAAATTATTATCATTTAAACAACTTAATAATAAGTATTTGAAACATTTCAAGTTTAAGGGTCAGACTTCATTGATATAGCTTTTAATAAAAAGCACAAAGTGACGGCTAGCTAGTTAACAAAATTTTTTTGGACCTGTGTTTAAAGGAACTTTTTGCCTATTTTAACACCATAAACAGCCTCCTGAAGTTTGACAATGTATTCAGAAACACCCTAAATACCTTTGTTTTTGGTAACTATAAAATCACTTCATTAGGAGATATGTTGTGTTCAATGATGTTATTTGTATGCAATTTTTTAAATTTTTATTTAATATTACAAAAACAGTTTAATTATTTGAATTTTGTCTTTATTCTAAAAAAAAAAGCCTGATGATAGTTTTCATTTGGCATTGCCTTTAATTTTTAAGAAAATTATTTACTAAAAACATTTTACTGATAATTTTAATAATGTTTAATTTTTATAAATTTTATTAATTTTGTAAACTAGCCAATTTATTATCATACAATTGAATTACTTTTCTAATTGTTGCATTAATGTGGACCAATGAATTTTTACTT
>JAQJVL010010763.1:0-11061 GCA_035578905.1 Stictocephala bisonia
AAACTTTTAGAATACAGAATATTCTTTCATATTGTTGTGCTCGATGTAAGTTGGGAGAGTGTATGTTAGTGGAATAGTTACAATTTTTGTCCATAGTATACTTGATTGCAATAAATAGAATCAAACTACATATTGCAAAAAAAAAAAATAAATCGGTGCTATTATTAAACATTTAAATAGTCGTTTACAGATGGTTTAAAAAGCCTAGTAGAACCGTTTTATCGTGGCATAATGTTCACATATAAGATATAAAAAACTATCCGTAAAGTTAGCACCAATTTCAGCTTACCTCAATATCTGAGGGATTCCTCAGCAAAATGACTGGGCTAGGTCCCATTCGCAAGAAGCAAACTGGCCCATACTCATAAGAGAACTTCTTCAAAGTTGTCGTCACCTCTGAAAAAGCAATACACCACTGTTTATCATACAACTATTTTACGCAATACAATAAAGATTTCAGAATCAGTTGGTATTTTCTTGAACTATAAAAAAGTATTTTTTATTTTATATTGCACTTATTTTTTAATACTGCAACATTCGTTGTATATTAAAATAAATATATTTGATGTACAGTGTTTTTTTAATTGTTAACAAGACCATCAAGAATAAAATTTTAAAAATGTTTCAAGTTTTTCAAGTTTATTAAGGGTGATGGCATAAAAGCCAGAACACGTAATCTAAAAGTATTTACAGGATCTCTGGCAGATTAGGTTAATTGAAGCATATAAAATTTCTTTGCTTGTGACAGGGAAATGTTGTCTTTAGGATGGAACGAAACATTTTTCATTTTCAAACATCGCCACGTTCTCATTGTTACACATCTGTTGCTCAATTAGTAAGGTTTGAGTTTTAGTATTTATTAGAAGGATCTGAACATGCTCAAGTATTTAAAAAATAATAATAAATTCAAAGTTAATAATTATAATAATAGTGTTGTTATTATTTATTCCAATAAAACAATACAAGATTGTACTGGGATAGTCAATGAAAAATAAATTAAATGAATGTGTGGTAATCAGAAGTTGGCCATGTCAGTAAATCCTGTGCACTAGACACAGACGTAGCCAACGTTTCAGCCTCGATAGTCGGAGTGCATCAGAATGACAGAAGGACTCCGTCAAAAATGAAACTAACAGACAGAACTTGAACTTATTATTAATAACTCAATTATATCTATTAATGAGATTAAAATGAGCAGTTGTTATGCTGGCTTGTTTCCAGAATGTCAACTGAAGATGGTTTTATTTCTAAAAATACATAAATGTTCTTTGTTGGCATTGTACTATTATTCATGATTGGTAAAATTTGATAGGCATTTCCAATTCTTCAAGTGTTTTTTTGAAATAAACACGATGTTTTGAACTGTATAAAATAACAACTGCATTGTCCGTGATTGTAGAAGTTCATGGTTCCTCTACCTTGTGGAGTTGAAAAATCAAATGCTCTTCGATAAGTTGAATGTTTTATTACCTTAATAATCTTTTCCGTTTATGTTGATTGTTACGTTTTTATATTTTTGTATTAAGTGATATTTCATAATAATTGTCTTTTATATGAAAATGTGACTTTCAAGAGGGTCTACTGTAATCTATAATCGTGTAGTTGTTTAAGAGGTTTCTTACATCAATATGGATAGTTAGAAAACAAAATAGAAAATAACACCTGAATCCAACAGGAGTTTTATACCGTCATCATAAAAAATGAATAGAGAAGGAATGGCAGCTAATACCAACTAAAGAATGAACACTAAGCATACATTGCATAATTTTTACAAGTAAAGAAACAAGTAAAACAACATTCAACCACTGTATTGCATAAACATTAATTTCAAGGAGAATCAGTTCAAATCAAGTAATTTAATTATTATTTACTTGTATCAATCAGTCAATCTGTCCACAAGAGAGAACTAGACGACGTTTCAAATCAACAGATTCATCATCAAGTTTTGTCTCTATTAAGTTGGACGTATATAAATTTTATTTGATACAAAGTTTACACACGTAAAACCACATTCCGGTACGGTAGGTACTTGTACAGTCCTGTGAGCAGGTGATAGACAGGAACATATAAGTTACTGTTTCCTGTATTGTTGTTGATCTGTCTGGGTGTAAAATGATTGATTTTAATATTTAATTTAACTAAATACTTTTCACCGTTTCTATTCACACTTCCATCCAGTCTTAAAGTAATCTTTTTGAATTCCAATTCCTTCAAATATACAACCTTCTCATATACAAACAAATTTATAAAAATGTTGCAACAATTATTTGATATTAATTTTATGAACAACAAGTAGATAAACTTTGTAAATCCTTAAAAAAATTTTCATTCAATATGTTGAAATTAAATTTTAAATTAAATAATCAATAAAAATGATTTAATAAAAATGTTATTAAGCAAAAATGCTCACAATTAATTCATTGTTTATTAATCAAAGAAATAAATCACCAAATTATTTCTTGGTTCTAAGTTTTAAACTGGTCCATTCAACTGTTTGAATCATTAAACAAACAAAACAAATCGCTCGATTTTAGTTTATTGCCATGGCTTCATTGATGGTTAAAAGTAAAGCATCAATGAAGCTTTACTTCAAAAGTATAATACTTTGATAGATAATAAAATTTGAAGATTTCCAGTGCTTCAAGTTTTTAGGAAACAAACATAACGTTTCAACAGATATAAAAACTCCTGTCGTCTTCAGTTTAACCAATATCTAAAACTATTTTTTTTTTTTTACCCATTCTAATTCAACAAAAAACTTAACACTACACACTTAGATACTACAGATTACTGTTATGAAAGTTAAATGTCCTCAAAAAACTATCACACTTAACATAATTATACAAAATATATAACACAATATGAATTACAAAATATGAAATTGTTCAACAACACACAGAGCAAGTTATTAAATGGACAAAATATTCAATTATGTACAAAATAAATGCAAAAAAAATTCAACAAAACACAAAGCAGGTTATTAAATAGACAAAATATCCTACTTATCCACCAGCTTCCAATTCCACTGAAGGGGTCATCGCACCACTACACTCACGAAACCAACTCACCACGACCGTCTAAGACGAACTGAATCCTTGTGACAAGCCGATCCGTGTGAGTGGTGGGGGTTAGCCCAAACGATGCCTAGGTGTACTGTGCAAGGTAATTGGGAGTGGGGTGTTGTAATTGTTTGAAAAATTCCCTGTGTTTTTGAACGATTTTGTTGTGTTTGAAAATATGTTTTTGTTTGATTTTTCCTCATGACAAGTCTCCAAGCTAGTGTTCCGGGGGACAAGGTAAAAAAAACTCCCTCCAAGTGGATCTAGGGGCACAGGCTGATGGATGCTGGTGTGTAAAATATAACATTGTAGCACTTACCGACTTTAGGATAGTCGAAATCCAAAATATTACCAATAATAGGATAAGGTTTAGGCCCAGGAATTTTCTTATACATTTTATCTGCTCTTGATTTTAGCACAAATAATTGCAAAAAGGCTAAGAATGCAGCCACAAGAAGTAATTCTAGAAACATCTTCAAGGATACCTGCAAGTGACAAAGAAAACAGTCAGATCATAGTTTTATAATAATGGTTTGTATTATTATATTAAAATTAAGGAGTTATATTGAACTTAGTTATAAGAAAATATAATTATATACATTCAACATTGGTTCTTCTAGTGTGTTAAGTTACTCCATACTGGACCACTGCTGGAGGAACCAAGTATAAATATAATTATATACATTCAACATTGGTTCTTCTAGTGCGTTAAGTTACTCCATACTGGACCACTGCTGGAGGAACCAAGTATAAATATAATTATATACATTCAACATTGGTTCTTCTAGTGCGTTAAGTTACTCCATACTGGACCACTGCTGGAGGAACCAAGTATAAATATAATTATATACATTCAACATTCTAGTGCGTTAAGTTACTCCATACTGGACCACTGCTGGAGAAACCAAGTATAAATATAATTATATACATTCAACATTGGTCCTTCTAGTGCATTAAGTTACTCCATACTGGACCACTGCTGGAGGAACCAAGTATAAATAGTGAAATGTAACTTTACATCTAGCATATAATTTTAGTATCACTGATAATGTCACACCAGTTGTAAAATGCGCATCTGAATAACCAGAAGACCTGTAGGATCAACATGCGCCACCAATGGGTAACAATATGATTAAAATCAGTTCCTGCCCTGCATAAAACAAAAACCTATATATATATAATAGCTTAAGGACAAAGTAAAACCTACGATAAAGCAGACTAGAAATAATTGTAATAAACAGTAACTATAAGAATCCAATGGAAGGGGCTGTAGTTAAGGGGCTAGGGCGGTGGCTTGTCATACAGGCGGTTTGGTTTTGATTGCCGGTGTGACCATTACAGTTTTTATACCCGTGCCGTTCCTGTGGTTCACAAGTCATGTTAAGCGGGTGGTTCGAGGAGCCTAAAAAACAAAAATAAACTTGTCTAAGCAGGCGAGGGAAACTATATTTTAATTGGGCATCTCTCCTACTAAAAAATGAATCTTAATTTACTATAAAAAACCAGAGTCTGAAATCAAATTAACAGTTTTAAAAGAAAAATTAGAATAGCCAATTTATTTTATAAAGGTAACACAAATTTTAAATAGATGTAATAAAATGTTTATTTAAGAGCTATTGTTTGTTCAAACATTTCTACCCAGAAGATAGATCGCTGAGATAGTCAAACAATCATCAAAAGCCATATAAAGTTGCCTCATCTTAAAATGACATAACAATTTTAACCTGCAACACAATTGTTATTCAAGTATGTCCAAGCACAAAAGGCAGCAATTTTTTTGACACTAAAGTTGCCCATGCCACAAGTGTTCAGTGAAGATGAGCAAAGAATTCCCACTGTTTAATTTTTCTGATATTACTTAATTTATTAAAATTTTTAACTCTCAAAAAGTAAAGATCTCAAGAATATTAATTTGGTTTATAATTTTATCCCGTGTTCTTCGAACTTCTAAGATAGTGTCATTTATAAAGTTTTCTTAAACGTCAATGATTATGAATCATGAAATTGAAAAATAAGATTGAATAATACTATTCTTTATTGTTATTATTATTCAATACTAATAACAATAATATATAATAATAAGATACCCATGCCTATCATAGGTACATGGGTAAATATGAGAGGTGAATGAGTGTGATGAGTGTAGATTAACAATTTTTAATAACTAAGGTTGACTGATCCCTAAAAAGAGCCATATCTTAATAGTCCAGTAGCCAGGACAACTAAGGGTCCTACAGTTTTTTTGTGGAATCCAAACCAGTTGGTCTGATTTGAAGTTAATTGACAAGCCTAATACTTGGTTCTCTTCCCTATACAACATCCGGAACGCTGAGACATGCCAGACTTCTCCAGTAGTGTCAATATCAATGGCAATCATTAAGCTGACGACATGTCGGTATCAAGAGGACCAAGCACAGAATCTGTATCTCCTTAACCTATCTCAGATTAAGCAGGAAGTCACTAAAACAACTCAATAATTGAGAATATCACAATCAAACTGGCCCTGGGAAACCAGAAGACCTTGCATACAGCCAAGTATACAAGGATTTAAAACAGTCCTGGACTACTAACTCTAATACCACTATAGTCTCTAATACCTATAACACTAGTCACTAACTCTCATAGTAATCAATTAATTAAAAACAGTGTTATATATTCTCTTTGAATACTACAGAACTTTCTCTACAATCATATAATACTATTAGATTATTTAAAATTATTTAATATTTGTTTTCATCTTAATTTTATAGTTTCAATTGAATTAAGTTGGTTATTCATTTATTATTGTTGCTGAATTGTTGTAATATTGTTGTTGCTGCTTTCTTGACTTATAAATCTTATTTTTTACTTTTTAAAATTATTTATTCTTTGTGAATATGATTTATGTGTTCATTAGTTATGAGTTAGATTTATGTAAAGTTGTTAAAAAGTTTATTTTCTTACATTATTGATAGCTTTATGTATGTAATATTTAGTTTTTTTAAGTTTTGTGGTTTGTGAAGCTGATTCTGAGTTTGTTTTAAGTTGTTATTGTATATTTGTATATAATCTAACGTATATTATTGGTATTGCCGTTAATTAAATAAATAAGTGAGCAAAGAAAAGAACAGCATCTTTAATCTACAAATATAGAGGAACCCTTGGCTATTGTTTTTTTCCAGTTAAAGAGGAACCACCCCCTCCTTTCTTACGTACAATGCATTACTAACTATTGAAGGATGCTATATTTGTGTAATATTCGTACATTCTTATTTATAAGATATCAACACAACTTGATGACTTGGTGCGTATTTTTAGGCAAACATGAATGATTATATGAGTGAGGATGACCTGTGCAGTCTGGTTACTATCTGAGTTTGACTGTTCCTCCTATTAATAGTCCAACAGCCAGTGCAACTAAGGGACCTTCAGCTTGACATGAAATTCGAGCCACATAGTATATTGGTCTGATTTTCAGCTAACTGACAAGTCTGATACTCAGTTCTCTCCCCTACACAACATTCGGACACTGAATACCACCAAACATGGACACCCAGACTTCTCTAGTAATGTCCACGCCAATAGTGACCATTGAGCGGACGCCTGAGTATGGAAGCTATCGCCTACAATCTCAACAATACTTTGTCCCCAGGTAGCTGGGTTACAGCACTACACCACTAGTGCCAACAATTTATAGGTTCTAGTCTAAGACCTCTTAATATCAACATATGGTATTTTTATCGAGTGCTTATTGGGTGTGGTGGTTAAGGCTTGAATATTGCCCTGAAGAGATAATTTGCTATGAGGTTTGAAAATTAGACAAAAATTAGACCAATTCTATATAATTTAGAGAAGAATTCATTATAATTTGTAGGTACTGTAATTTAGTTACGCTATCTTTGGCTATCAATAACTTTTCCTTTCTAAGAATCAATTAACTTAAATTGGTAACAAAGACTTAACTTGTTTGTATGCTTCCACCGACCTAAAGGTTATACGTCATTCATAACCTTTCAAGCCACTCAATATGCACCCTCGAGCACACACAAACACCATTCATCCTTACACCTATCAATACTCAATTACTGTACACAATAATCATAACATTTAATGTACTGTAAAAACAAAGGGTGTAAAGAGAAAGCGTGAGTGTGCATTGACCCCTTAGCGGCGCCGGACTGGGGCGGGCGAGGGAGGGTTGAGGGCAGGTACGGCCGGCCGGGCGATGCGTAACTGTTGGCCAAGGTCATTGTCACTGTACAGTGGCTTTGGCATGAGCGCGTTTTCTGTTTTCCCGTCTAAAACTGACATCGGCTCCGCATTTTACCTCGAACAAAATTCGAATTATCCCAAATATAATTCGAATTAACCACGATTTTTTAACATTACTAGTATAGAAAATGCTAGGGACCATGATAAATATTCGAATTAAAGAGGATTTCGAATTAGAAAAGTTCGAATTATCCAGATTTCACTGTACATGTAATTGCATAATAGACTAGCTGAACTCGGCGGACGTTGTCTCGCCTTTCATTTTTCATTGACATACCAAAATAAAGCAATAGAAAGAATCATAGAAAAAAACATTATTTATTAAATGAGTGCAAGGGGGTAAACAATATTTTTGGTCTTCTTATTTGGTGTATAAAATGTAAAGGTTTTTTGTAGTGTGTGCTACACTCTCAAGGTGAAATGTAGAACTACAATAAATCAAAACATATACAGTACTGTTGTTGTGAGAACTTCAATCTGCTTATGGCATGTGAAACTACATTAAACCACACAGTCATATGTTTTTTGTAAACAATTCAGATTCTCCATTTGAATAACATGGGATCTTTAGGAGCCCATGGGGCGGGACCCTGTGGACGGATCTGCATCAAACTTCACAGAAACCATCTCGGGAGTATACAGGACAACATCCTGAAGTTTCATGGCGATCGGTTGGATGGTTTGGCAACGCATAAACTTCAAACATATATATATATACAAACATCCTCTTTTATAAATATAGAAGACACACAATCGCCACCTGCAGTGTTTACATTCCTGAAAATATAATTTAATTAAAGTATAAAAATAATCTAAAACTATAGACACAAATAATTCAAAAACGTGAATAAGAGAGTTGTACATGTGTTTTATGACAATGGCTTCTAGTCATATTAGCTGTATTAGTTTGGTTGTGTGATAATGAGGAAGACAGGAACAGTGACAGACAGCACTGATGACGACTCTAAAGGCCTTGAGGCCGAGCCTCTCGAGTATAGGGTGCCTAAGAGGGAATACTCTACCTGGTTCATACTTCAGTAAGATGCAACCCCCACCTAATAGAACTACTGTATAAATAAACTGTCTGATAGTGCTCAGTGTTTTTCATATTAAAAAAGGACTTAATTAAGATGGAGAATCTATAATATCGTTGCCGCAGTTTTTCCTGGTAACTTCACCTGAAGCAGTTAATAATAAAGGAGAAATAATAAACAAAGCAATGAATCAAGAATCCACATTTTGATATTAAAACAGAATATAATAGCCTAAAAACTTTTTTTACTAAACAAGTTATGATTTAAAAAATTATTATTATATAAGAAATTAGTGTAGCTCGCAATATGATGCAATACCTTTCGTAGTAATTAAAGACGGGTTGCATGGTTATTGATTAGCTTAGGATCCTATCCCTATATACAACACATTTTATCATCAATAAGTATCTTTACACGTAACGTGATAGTGACGGACATAAGTCTTAACGACCTACCATGGATATAACTACTGATAGCCCACCTACTCCCCGTGTCAAAAACGTAACTAATGAGTTCTCCTACTCACAGAAATCACTACTGATTATTCAAGGCAAAAGTGGGTGGGCGAGACACCCACCAAAAATGATTATACTTTTTATACCGTGCACAGTTTTATCAAGGTTTGTGGCTGAAAATTGCCATTTGAATAACCATAAATAGATTCAAATCTGATGATGAACGCATTCATGGAACTAGCTTAGGTTTAGTACTTAAGGCTGTCGTTTTACTCTGTAAAAAAAAGAAAATTGGGTGTGCGTCAGACCACACGGTGGAAGTTATACTTCTTTGGCCATTCTCATACACCCACTCACGCACACAAACAGACAGGATATATAAATGAAATATAAGACATTTTTCAATATTATTCAATATATTTATCTTCAATATATTATACGTGACTTCATTATTATATTATACACCTATATTATCATTATCAGTAATTTCTTCGATTAAATTTCTTCGATTAACAATCGATTAATCGATAGTTCTTAAAAATTTGTTCTTACTTTTCAGCGTGACGCGGTTTCTCGACCAACATCCCATCCCAAAGTGTCTAACGGGCGCAAAGAAGTATAACTTCAAAAACTATACAAACATGGGTTTCTATTTCAACAATTACGTTCGTTATAAAGATCGTATCACAACACTTGAAGTGTCATTTGATAGGTGAAGAACTATTCTAGTGGACTTAGTACAAAATAATTGGAAGCAGTTAATATATTTTATAGTTAGATGATTTTAATTTTTTTTAAACTCGCTATTTTAACGTATCGTCCACTAGAATCCTTTATAAATAATAAGTGAAGCCATTTTTTGTCAATGCAACTCCTCCTTTATTTCTTAACCAATTTTCACAGCAGAGGTGTCAAAAAATGTGCCTCTGTTCGTAGTTGTGCAATAAGGTCTTAATTCTTAAATATCTTCACCCTGAACGGCACGGGAAAGCCCTCAAAGTACATTTTTTTGCCATAACAATAACACGGAGAGTGATTTAAAATGATTCTAAAAGTAACAGCTGTTCAAACATAAATAATGATCTACAAAAAGTTTTTACAGCTGTTGGAATGTAAACAATGTTGTTTGTAATATTGATGAGGTTAGATCTTTCATAATGTTAAAGGGAGCAGGTTGTGAAATAAACTTTTTTTTTCTATTTTTCAAATAAGCACTTTTTTTACTCTGTGCAATCTCCTGAATACAATGATACCATATACATGCAGTTTTTAGTGTATACATAGTTTTAATCGATATTTTGTAGCAGTATGCATGGCGAGAATTACCTGTAGGTACACTTTGTATAGTATGTGACACAGTCATTCCATTATTTGTTTAAATTTATATGAGAATCTTATGGATAGTTATGGATGCTATAAAACCCACTTACAAAGACTTAGCTCATCCTAGTTTACTAAGCAAATGTTTGTATGGAAAAAAGCAAAACCAAAATGAATCCTTCAATAATATGATTTGGACCCGAGTACCGAAGACGACATTTGTAGGTATACATACATTGAAACTAGGTGTCCTGGATGCTGTGTTGTGCTACAATGATGGAGCTCTTGGGAGAGTAAATGTGCTCCAAAAATTATGTGGTTCGTGTGGCGCAAACTGTGCTGTCGGTTTAAAAAACATCGATAAAGTTCGCGTGCGTAAAGCGGAACGTGAACTTCAAAACTTGGAAAAAAGAGCTCATCAGAGAAGAGCAGCCATGAAAAGAAAGCTGGAGGAAAATGAGGAGGATCCAGATAACCCAGACTATGGATATGGAGCTCACTAATGTATGGGGTAAGTGTCTTACTCAGATCTGCATTACTATAACCAGTGACTGTGACTTTGATTGCGATTTCTGAAAAGTTGTGTTGTTTCTCACTTCGGTACCATTTTCTCCTTAACCACTTGTCCTATTTGGCTGAAATTTTTACTGACAGTGTGTCATATGGTGCTTGGCAGTAATAATAAGTGGTTTAGAAATATTCCTTCAAACAAAAAATTAATTAAATTTTTTTCCAAAAAAATTTAAAAAAATTAACATTAAAAAAAATCATAAAACCCGATCTGTTTGTCATAAATGATTTAAACTACTTATTATTATTCATAAAGACCTATATTAAGTTACTGGAAAATTTGAATGGTGTAGCTCTAATGGGTTTTTTGATATGCGTACCTAAAAATGGCCGATTTAACATGGGTGGGTTAGGCACTACCCACTCCCCTTA
>JAQJVL010010764.1:0-11059 GCA_035578905.1 Stictocephala bisonia
TGGCAGTCTGCTACGGGTTCACACGAGGTGCGCCGCGCGCGCCATCTCGTGGTTGTCGTCGTCGTCTGAATTAGGAATGTGGTGACGTCACACATCCACAACGCACCAAACGTTCCCGCGCAAAAAAACGACATCCGACCTCCGATATATATATATATACACCTCTGACGTCACATCCAAGATGGCCGCAACAGCTGGCTGAAAAAAAATGCGCGCCAAAAGTTCCCGCGCAAAATTACGACATCCGACCTCCGATATATATATATACACCTCTGACGTCACATCCAAGATGGCCGACCTAGTCACGTGATCCAAGATGGCCGCGCCCATGGAAAGGAGGTCCTCTGCTCCCGATCCCCCCCATTACTACTGACCTATACTACGTGGTTAGAAGTCAACGTTGCCCCGGCTATTGGTATATCAATAAATGTGTCTCTGTAAGGAAAGTCGACCTTAGATTGTAACAGACAAAACTATATAGTAATGTACAATTATTAGTAATATTCAAGCATGAGTCGACTCGTGCAGTTTGAAGAAGATGCCCTTTCTTTGTGTCCTCACTGGTTTCATTTTCAGAGTGAGCTCTCTTTATTTCTATAGACCAGGTTGTTCCGGTTCTTTATACATTCTCATATTACAAAGCCTCTAAGGTAAAATACAGTATCTCAATTCATAGACACTAAAATTTTAATTTAAGCAAATTCAACAGGTAAATCTGATTTATAAGTTGAAATAAAATTTTAAATTTTTTTGTAATAAGTTCATTTTTAAATGTAAATTCCTTGAATAGATGGCTATTGTCAATTTTTTTCTTGACTAGAAAAATCCCCGGAGGATCTAAATCTAAATAAACCAATCAGTCTATAAATTATGAGTACACAGTTGTAGGTTACATTTGAATATAATGGCCTAGGACGGCTAGAAAAGGTCGTCAAGTGATTAACGCCTAACAAGGGATAGAACTGAGAATTAATTGAAGTGGTCCTACATGGACTTGTGACCATATACAGCCAGGCCGCGCAGCTGTGGAATGACATGCGACCTCAGTCAGTCAGCTGTGGCGGCGGGAAGAACTGAACTCATTTGCTCACGCGCTATAAATGGTTTGCGGTGTTTCCTCTGAGGAACTGTGTAAGGTTGATGATAGACTTGAACAAACCGCAGCTTTATAACCTATCGGTGAACCTAATCAAAGTATAAAACAGATTTTGAAAGTATTCAAGCCACCTGTGATATTCATTTTCAATTGGACTGACGATTTCCAAGAAGGTCTTGATAACAAAGACAAAATTATAAAGCAAATTCTGTAATAAACTATGGAGTAAAAAAAATAAATAGCTGGGTTTGTCAGAGTGAAAAATTCTAAAAAAAGGGCTTGAATTAATGAGTAAAGCTTGACGGAAGTTTGATCTTCTTAGTCAAACTTGATCTACTTATTTAAGTTCGATCAACTAAGTCAAGATTGACCATATTAATATATTTTTATCTACTTTGTCAAACACAATCTACTTAGTCAAACTTTATCTACTTAGTAAATTTCGACCTACCTTAGTAAACTTTATCTACTAGGCCAAGCATATAATAAACTCGATCTACTTAGACAAGTTTGATCTTCTTATGCAAACTCTACCTACATTATCAAGCTCGAACTGTTTATATTCAACTTCGATCTACTTAGCCGAGCTTGACCGAGTTTGAAAAAACTTGATCTATTTGGTAAAGTTTGATCTTTTTATTCAAACTCAATCAACGCAGTCAAATTTGATCTTCTTATTCAAACTCGATTTACTTAATCAAGTTTGATATTCTTATTCAAATCCGCTGACCATACAAACTTGATCTACTACGCCAATCTTGATCAAGTAATAAAAACTCTTGATATAAGTAATATTTCTACTTGATCCGCCAAGCTCAATAGACTTCACCTACTTAGTCAAGCTTGATCTTCTTAGTAAAGCTTGTTAGTGTTGCAAAACATGTCCAAAGTCAACAAAAACACCCCAACACATCCAACGTTCCAGGAATATTATCTTGTTCGTCAAAGGCCACCTAATGAGTCCGCGATGGCTCTAAATGATATATGTCATTAATAAATAGTTTACATACTAAAAACAACAGACACCGATAAATGGTCTCATGCAATTAGGCAACAAAACATTTCGCATACTTTGAAAACAAAACTGTTTTTTGTGCTTAAAAGGGATGGGACAAAAGGAACGTAAACTGGCATCCAAAATTTTTACAAAAAATGCCAAATCTCACATATAAAGTTCTTCTTACGTTCTCGATCAGGGTCAAAAAAATAATCGAAGGTCCACTGAATTGTTTGCTTGCCATAAATAAAAAAACTAGTTCTACACAAAATGTTGACATTAAAATTCCGTTTGAGTAGTTATTTATTTATAATCATCATTGATTCAATACAATTTTCAGAAAAACAGAATGAAATAAATACAGTACTAAAAATAATATTAGTAACAAAGTAACATTGCACTACACAACAATTTCACTTAAACGAGGAAATTACAAACATTTCCGTCTTGGAAGTATTAATGTAATAGGTTTGTAATTCTCAGCACTAGTTGGAACTCCTCTCACCCTTCTCTGATGCAACTTCCTACTCAGGAGATGACTCCGACGTTGACATAACTGAGGCAGATCCTATTGCATGCTTTCACATTGACTCGGGAGTATGTCACTCCTTGAAAGACGGAGGATAACATCTCGATTAGCTCGAGTCCAGGGTAATCTCAACATTTGGAAGTCAGACTTTCTCGGCGGGGACAAGTTTAATACAGTGTCGGAAGAAGATGCTGGAATATTCATCGAGTTGGTGTAATCCATTCTCGACCCAGCCTAAATACAGGAAAGAAAGTGGACAATACAGGTGTATCGTAACTCAACTACTTTCTTACACAAGCTGGTTCTTGCCTTGGCCAATCATTTTGAAAATCAATTCTCCCCTAATGGCATGTCAGTCTAAAGTAAGATTTATGTTTTAGTTAGAGTTTTGTTTACTGAAATTCAAGGAATTAAAATTAATTGTAAATACATTTTCAAGTATAAATCCAACGTCTTATCTATTACTAATTCATAAAAATGTTGGCAATTTTTAAGAATTTTTTAGTGCTCCATTTATATTTATGTATAAATGTTCCTGTCTTAGACATTTTACAATAATGAAATAGCTTTTCTTTTCATGAGTTTGTAAAATTACAAGGACACTTTAACGATTAAATAACTCACACACTATTTGAAAACTCAGAACACAAGATACATATACAGAAATAGTAAAACAGTGTATAATAGATTTGTAAGCGTACCACTGCACCTTTACAGTGACAACGTATATTTGACTTTGAATTGATTTAAATGCATGTGTATTATTCAAACTTAGCGTGTACATAAATATTAAATACACATTTTGAAAAAAGGCTCATTTTAAAAGTTTTTGAATGTTTTGTTCCGTGTAAGACAAATTCGTATTTTGTCTTATATTTACTTTTTATAAAAGTCTTTTTTATGCTTTTAAAAGACTTTTGTGGAGTTATAAGAATAATCTCTCAAAATATTAAATCATTTCCTAAAAGACTTTATAGTACAGAAACTTTAATGGGGCCGTATCGCTTCACAAAATAACGCTAAAAGCATGGTTCTCTATTTCAACGATTCGATCTGTAAAAATGATTGCATCACAATTGATTTATTGAAATTGTCAATTGATATGCGAAGAACCAACTACTCTAGTGGGCCATAAGTTTTTTTTTTTTGAAAGAATTTAGAATTTTTATATTTTATCACAGTTAAATATGGTAAACTTAAATCGACATTCCAGCGGTGATTTGGCGGTTTAAAGGCCACCTAAAATGCCAAGTTTTATTAAAAAAACTGTTAAATTTAACCTACTCCACTTTTACTTCAAGTGTGCTTTATTCAGTTTTTGATTTTTTTTTAATTTTGATGAATATATTCTAATAAAACAACTGCATTGAGAAATCACGAATCCATATCTTGGATCTTTCAGCTGTTAGAGAACACCCTTTTTTACTCAAGAAGGCCTCAAAGCCACCCTCCCGAGGCACCGCTCGCCACCCTTCTTCTCGGGCAGGTTTCGGCTCTAATCCCGACTCCCCTGGGGCATATCTGACAGCTCACTAAGTGTATAATATAATCCATCCCATATATTTAAGTTATTGTGGTCGGCGGACATCCCATCTAGACCAGTTTTTACGGGAACCTGATACAGAGAGGCTATTGGGGGTTCGGAACGCCCTCCCTCCCTCCACCCTGAGGTCAGGTGACAAAAATGGGGAGGGTAAAATAACATTGTAAATCGCCAAGTAACTGTTCCCTCAACATAGATAGGTAAACAAATTGTGGATAGAGAAGACGCATTATGTTTGGAGAATAGTAGGTATAGCGTAGAAGTACAAGCGAAATATCAATCACGGGTAATATCAATACTGCAAACAACCATCAGAAATATTAACTATAAATTAAATGTAAAATATCTTAAATAAATATGAATTCTTATCACAATTCTTAAATTTTGAATGCCCATTTCCATAACATATTTGAATTGTAAACATAAATATGGTTTACGACTACGTAATTTCAAATAAGTTCACAAGAATAAGGATGTTTTAAACTTGCCAAAAATATTTAATCTAAATAATCTTTATTTATATCATCACAAAAAAATTATTCTACCATATATTTCAAGAGCGACAACTACAATTTGACTATATTTATGACACGCATAAAATAAAAACCAACGAAACAAAATTCCAAACAGATATTTTCAACAGAGTTATGGAGTGCTTCAGGGCTTCATTTGCGGTCCAATAATTTTTTTAATAAAGAACAGTTAAAGTACAACTTTTAGTAACAAATTCACACTTTAAGCACACTGTTCGACAACTTCTCACTACTATTATGTCTTTAGCAGTGCGACTATTCTAGTGTTTGGATATAGATTATACTACGCAAATTAATTCTTCTTTAATCCTCTTCCTGTCAAAGTAAACAAATCTACTTGAGATGCAATGGAAATGATTGACTCAGCCCGAGGCGATACAATATACACTTCCTGCAAGGTCGACCACATTCTCCTCATCCTGCTGGAACAATGGTGGTTATGACATATCATGTCGCAACTTGTAACAGGTTTGATCATCCGTCTTGCTCTTGTTTGTGAATTCAGTTTAGAGTATTTTGAATAAGCGGGGTTCCCCTTGAGATGTGTGAACGGTCGAAAGTGAGGATTTTGTAAAGTGAAGATTTATAAAAAATAAACACTTTAAATTTGGAAATATTCGTATATTCGAGCACGAATAACATATGATTTCTTATATGATGTCCAAAGACAGTTTGGTTAAGATTAAATATAAGATAAAAATTCAAGTAAACAAAACATTTATGGATGTTTTGGTATATTATGATGGCTCAAAGACTAGTGATGCAGACTTCACTATAGTTCGAATAAAATAACTTTGGTACTGGCGGAACGCCCTCGCTCCACTGGTCTGAAATGACAAAACTCTGAGCTTTAATTTGCTGTCAAACTTAAACTAAGTAAGCAATAATTTTCAAACTAATTGTATAGTGTCCACCAGTTTATATTCTTTAAGGAAAAATTATGCAGGAGATTTTTCTTGAGCTAAATTGCTTTTTATAGTGATATTTGTATTTAAAAACACGGTTTTATGAGTGAAATTGGGCGTGAGTCGTCTTCAACCTGTCACTGTAGCAAAAATAATAATAATAAAATAATTTCTTGTGGATGGATGACAGTTTGATTCAATGTGATTTGTTTGGTAAAAGTCTCATTTAATAATTCAAACAGGTTAATGAGAAATTAATTTTTTTGTAAAACCTTGCAAACTCGGAAACGAAAAACGCTAGACAAAATTTATTTGAGCAAACATTAACTGTGTTATTTATGTATAGTTAAAATAATACTGTGGTACTAATAAAACATGCGGAAAAATAATGAAGAGTTGATGAAGTAAACTCATAGTTCGTTTACATCGAGGCTGTTTCGGACGCGTAATGTATACTCTGCTCAAGGGAAAGTGTAGACTGAATATTCAGTCCAAGCGTAAAACGAATTCCGATCGACGATATTTCCAGATAAGAAATGTTTCTCCAGTAAGAAATAAGGTAAGTTAGTTGACTTTTGACTTTGAGGTGTGTTCGTGTTCGGTTCTTTATCGATTTGACAGTGCTTAGTATAGTTTAATCACTAGTTTGTTTTTATACAGTTATTTAGTTTTAGTGATATAACACGTTTTTTATTTATTTAGATGTGACAATAATGCTATAGGATTCAGTGTGTATATAATTATCAGTGTTTATTGCAATTATAATATTTGGGCTCTTTCAAATTTTAGGAAGTGTTCTGTTAGTAGTTGACAAGAAATGTTTGCAATCGAAGAGGCAAGAGCTGAGCCAGTGACTGTACATTGTGCGTGTGGTATCACTGCCGCCTTGTTGACAATCGAGTTTTGAAAACTTCTGAATCTTTCTTCCTAATTCAAGAAAATTCTATTTAATACGAGAGTACGATTTTAGTGTCACTTAAATAACACAATTAATTTAGGTTTAAAGAAATTTTATCTAGCGTTTGTCATTATAGAATTTACAAAGGTTTACAAAAAATTAATTTCTCATTAACCTGTTTGAATTATTAAATGAGACTTATACCAAACTAATCACGTTGGGTCAATACCACTGTACGTACCCAACGCACTTAGATTGCCTACTTACTAAAAACATTATTTCTTATTACCTCCTGCCTATCCATATTATACTCTATATGGACAGTAACCAAACTGTCATCCATCTACAAGAAATTATTTTATTATTATTACTCTCGCTACAGTAACAGGTTAAAGACGACTCACGCGCAATTTCACTCATAAAACCGTGTTCTTAAACACAAATATCACAATAAAAAAACAAATTAGTTTAAGCAAAATATCCAGCATAATTTTTTCTTAAAGAATATAACATGGTGGACACTATACAAGTAGTTTGAAAATTATTGCTTACTTATTTTAAGTTTGACAGCAAATTAAAGCTCAGAGTTTTGTCATTTCAGACCAGTGGTGCGTGGCCGTTCCGCCAGTACCAAAGTTATTTTATTCGGACTATAACTAACAGATTTGCCGAATATTCTTATTACTGTACATGAGATATATTTTTGTAAGGAATATAATCTAGGGTATCACCACAGAATATGTGTCTATATTCTGTGGTATCACGTAGGCCAAAATTTAGCACGACGTCACACGAGGGAAGTGGAACCTGATTGGAACAACAAACAACAAATAAACACAAAAATGCTTGTTTCGATTCCCATGTTGATTACAATTGAAGCTGATTAGTGATAAGTAGCTTGCTTACTATTTAGAGGAAAACTCACGTGATTGGCAGATTTAGTTATTCACCGTGACGTCACAGTCTCCTGCGCAGCCTCGCCGTGATACCTATAGTCTGTCATAGTAGCCGTGCACATACCTGAAAACTAAACTTATCACAAAACACAGCTCTTTTGCCGAACAGCTTCTTCAATCGACCGGAAACACACGTTCTGCAGCAATCTGGATTAACATTCCGTTGTCGTGAACGGCTGTATTCTACCTCACCAATGGTTTGGGGGTCGTTTCTAATAACAACTCACCAACTTCCGTCTCTTGGTCAGGTTGTCAGCTCCCGCAGAACGCAATTACATATTTACTTGGAAAGGGATTCCCTCCATATTTCAGCACTTATGACCTGCCGAGGATCACATACATTTACCGTATTAATTAATAATATAATAATTTATTCCTACCTCACAGTAAAATTTATTAAAATTAAAATTAGAAAATTTATATATAATATGCATGCATATATTTTAATAACTTCAACTGTGTAACCTAGTACAGAGTGTTAAAACATTAAAACTTAAAAAAGTTCATTGAACGTAATATCTTCACTTTAAATACAAAATAGCTTTAACAGTTGTAAACATACAATTATTTCGAGGAAAATATTTTATTCTATGATAAATGATGTAAATGATTACATCCTTACAAGGTGCATTTACTATCTCTAGGAACAATATTCAAAATTATCACTATAAGATTTGGATTAATAAACCAATTAATTATAAAATAAACATAGTACAGTAAGGATAATCAAACTTTAAAATAAATTTGAAAGGGTTAAAAATATTTTTTTTTAGTTACTAAAAACTAACTCACACTTTACGTAAAATTCTAAAATAAACTCGCAAGTCATATAAAAAAGAAAAAGCTATTAAAGTTATTTATAAAAACATAACATAAACGTTTATTAACTATCTATAAAACTAAATTTGGCACCCAGGTTTTATAGCGATGTATTATGATGCCTTGCAAACATTTTGCACTATTTTAACAGCACACTTCACCCCTCTCTTCACTAGAAATATCTACACAAATTTGAAATCATTGTTCACCATTAGGGGCCACTTGGTTTCGCTGACCAACTTCTTCCACAACACGCTCCTTCTTTACCTATCTACAGTGAGCTAGAATGACATCTTCAATCTACAGTGACTTCTGCTTTGACTTTTAGAGTGCGATGGCGTGGACATTATAAATTTTGGTACGTGTGTTGCGGGAGGCTGGGGACTGTACCTGACCAAGGGACGGAAGTTGATGAGTTAGTATACGCTCGTCGTGAACACGGAAGAGTGAGAGTGAAAGAAAGCAAGTGGCGCGGCCAGGCGGAACCCGTTCCGTCGGCTCACAGTTCCCACGGAATAAATAACTGATCATATTGATTATCACCCACAAACTGACTACCATGAGCCGACAGATCTATTAACATATCATATTTATCCACTGTACATAAACACAAAGCACATTGTTCTGTGAGTGTGACATGCAAACATGTTCATGGCGGTCTTCAGCCCGTTCTGCTGTTCCAGAAAAAAAAAGTTTCCAGTACATTTAGAGCAAATTTTTGTATTTTAATGATAAAATTGTAAGGTTGTTGAACTGTTGTTAAATAAATGTTGTTTTTTAGGTTATTTATTCTTAAATCGCATTTTTTACATTATTATTATTAATCCATCTTTAAAGTTTTTTACTTTTTATAAATAGTTATTCTTTCGACTGTTTGATGAACTTTGTTATGGGGATGCATCTAGATGGGGAAATGCATCTAACATCAACAATGTTTTTCTTCTGCAAAAGAAAGCTATTAGGCTTATATCTGGAGCAGTTTACGATGCTCACTGTCGGCCAATATTCATTTCTGAAAAGTTAATGACAGTTTACAGCTTGTATATATTTATTACATTATATAATTTTAAAAGTAGGCATGCTTCTGGCTATACGTGTAGTGGTGATGTGCATGACTATGATACTAGAAACAGGCATTTAATAGATGTACCTTTTGTTAGATTTAAAAATCACAAGTGAACTGTGATATGTTTTGCATTAGACTGTTTAACGCTCTGCTCTGTATTGCTCCAAGGAACCAAGATCTTTCAAAATTCAAAAGTGGCCTCAGAAGGCTTCTTCTGGCTTGGCCTCTCTACTCTATGAATGCATTTTTTACACTTCCTACTGAAACTGTGAGTGGCTTTTTTAATTGAGCATCCACCTAAATCAATCTTTTTGTTTTAACAGTGAATGAATTGCTGTAACCTTTGCATGTATTAAGTATATTTACCAAAATTATTAGCTTAAATTATTATATTTTTTTGCTACAATTGAGCATGTGTGCCTCAATATCTGCATGTAGATATTTATATTTAGACATAATGTTTTATTACTTATTGAGATAATCGTTGTAGTATATACTATTTAAACTTGATTGCAATTTTTTATGTACTTTAATTATGTATTGACCTGTCCAATTGCATGTAACTGCATGTTTAACGGATCAATAAATTGCTTATTGCTTGCTTATTGCTTATGATTTATTGGCGTTAGTTAAAATCGAAGGCTTCGTATTGTGGTTAATATTTAGTTACTTCCATGTTGTTATTATTTTTAACGATACATATAAACTTTTCAAGCTCTTGTGAACTAATAATTTTTTGTTAAATCTTTATCATTTATTACTGTTTTTCAACATGAAAAGACTTGGAACTGAGTGTGTTAATATTTGCTATCTCTAATCTTTTTTGTTTTAGTTGTTATGTTATTTTATTTATTTATTTATTTTTTTACGTAAAAGATTTGGTACTAATTGCTGTGGGTTTTATTTTAAAATTATTGTCTAATGTGTGCTGATATTCAATTAATTTTATAGTAGACTGAATGCATTTTTTTAAGTATGAATAATGTACCATAACAGTACGTCCCTCCTTCCCTCCATGGACAAAACAAATCAAAACGTTACGAAAATAAACAAAACGGAACAAAAACCAAACCAAATTAAACCAAAAAAAAAAAAAAAAAATACAAAAAAACAAAACAAAAAAAACCAAACAAAACACAACAAACTAAAATAAAAAAAAAACAATTGAAAACAAACATTCACATAAACTGTTCACTGCACAGAACGTGTTTCAGCCGCGAACATATCAGGAGGGAAGGAAATGTCAAGATATAAAAGCACTTTTAAACACAACAGAAGTCCCGTGATTGCACACCCACCAGGAGTGACATTTTCCTCGCCTACAATGGCGGAAATGTGAGTTCCCCACACAGGTGGGAGATAAAAGATATACAATGCGTATACAATCTCTACAAAGCCGATTAGTATGCAGAGGCTAAAGTAACCATTATAAACAAAGTAACCTAAGGTGCATTTCAGAAAAAAAGTGCTTTTGTCAATTTTTGCATATATTTCCGTACTACAGTATTACCCCACCAGCCCATCCATACAGACACTGTGTTATTGACCCACCCGCCCACCCATACACGTACTGTGGTATTGACCCACCCGCCCACCCATACACGTACTGTGATATTGACCCACCCACCCCCCTTACACGCACTGTGGTATTGACCCACCCGCCCACCCATACACGTACTATGGTAGTGACTCACCCACCCACCCAAAATTTCTTGGT